>VXAX01003465.1:427292-468279 GCA_013399835.1 Leptocoma aspasia
CAGGGACTCCCTACCCCGCCACGGAGACCTCGGTCCAGGCCTGCTGCATCACAAAGAACCCCCCCAGCCTTCCTCCCTCAGCTCACCCGCACCTTCTCCAGCCAAGGGAGCCCCTCTCCGCCTTGCTACCCCCCTCATTTTGGGGTCATCCCTCCCCTGTTGCATGAGGGGCCACTGGGTGGGCGTGGCGTTACCTGCTGCCTGTCTACCCCTCTACTCCCGAAAGCAGCTGCTGCTCCATTTTATTTTAATAATCATAATTTGCACCCTTCCTTTCATACTTTGCCGCAGGAATGGACCAGCAAGTGCATAGGTAGCGGAAGGGTCCCCACCCTCCTCTTTCCCCTCCTCCTCCCCACCCATTAAGGGGCGGTGATCGCGGAGGAGAGGAAAGAAAAGGATGCCACGGAAGCTGTTGTTGCCTTATAAATCTGGTTTTTCTCACTTTCGAGCTCCACGGGGGTTGCATGACTCTTTGGCGATGAACGCGGCCAGAAGTGGCTACCGGGTCTTCTCGGCCAACTCTACCGCAGCCTCCACCGAGCTGGCGAAGAAGATCACGGAGTAAGTTGCCTTCTCTTTCAAGTTTCTTTCTCCCCCGGCGCAGGCAGGAGCCCTCCCGAGCGGCTGGAGAAGCTTCTGGCATCCCCCGCCTTCCCAAGGCATCTCCTGCGAACACCTTTTTGGAGATTTTGCACTGGGAATTTTCACCAACTCTGCCTGACCCAGCGATGGAAATGGACCCTCCGCTTTCTCCCTTCTTTGACGTCCATTTCACTGCTGGAAAGGCTGGGCTGCAGCAAAAGCTGTTACTTTTGGGGGGGGGGAGGAGGTGAAACTTGGCTCGCCAAACCTCGAAAACCGTTTTTAGCAGGTTTGGGAGATGCTCATAACTTTCTCTGGCTCCTGACCTTGTTTTCCCAACAGCTTCGATGCCTGGGGCAAGGGGAGTGACTATGTGCAAGTCGGCACAGCACCTTGCACTGACCAGAGTGGGTTTTGGCGAGCTGGGCAGCCTGTGCTGTTTGGTTCAGGGTAAAAGTCTGCCCCGTTTTCTTCAGCCCATCAGTTTAGGCAGAGTTTGACCTTGTCGTGTCCGGGATGGATGCGCTGGGTCCTGCTGAGTGAAGGGTGTGACAGCTGCCCCCAAAATGGGGCTCTTGGTGCACAGAGCTCTGAGTTTCCCCCAGCACTTGAACTTTGGGGTTGAATGAGTTAGGTTCAAATTGGGACAGTCCCAGCCGAAGGGATTATTCTGAGAAGGGCATCTGTGTATCATGCTATCAACTTAGAACAGGATCTGGATTTTCTTTATGCAGTTTCTCAGCTACAGTTCATAGGCAACTAATCCTAAAATCGAGGGGTCTCAGTGCTTGTTTGCCTGCTGCAGCTGACAGCATCCCAATTATCCTTGCTAGGCATCTGCTGTCCCATTCCCATCTCCAAAGGTGTGTGCTTAAATTGGAAGCAGGACTTAAGTACAGGTGTGCTGCCACCTTAAACTATGAGAACACTTTGCTGTTCATCCTGCTCGCTTAATAAACAGTGTTCAGTCCTTAGCACAGATTATCTCCACGGAGCTTACTTGGCTGTTTGGCTGGGAGGTGTGTTGGGTAATAGTGATGGACTTCTTTAAGTGTGAGGCTAAGAGGAAAATCCTTGTGTTTGGGAGTGGAAAGCTTTTTTTTTTTTTTTCTCGGCTCATGTATTCTTGCTACATTTGGTTAGTTCTGTTCCACTTTTCCTTCACTGAACTCTGAAACTAATGTATCTCTCTCTAAAAAAGTAAGTTTTGCTGCAGCAGATGTGACAGAGTTTTAGAGGGCTTGTTCAGTTGCGTCAACACAACAGAATTCCCCTGGGGACGAGCTCCCAGTTCTCAGGGCTGGAGGAGCAAACGGGCAATACTTCTTCCTTGCTCTTGTCTTAAAAATAACTCCCTTCTTTTTAAAGATGAAATGAGAAGAGATGCAGAGAGGCTTCCCCAGGCCACAGCGCTGGCTGGGATGATGTACTGTTGTTATCCCAGGGATGCTCTTGGGGGGAAAGCAGATCCAGATCCAGAATGACCTCCCAGCTCCCTCCTTGATCTCTCACCAAGTAAATTTCTAATAAGGGCGATGTGGGGTTTTTCCCTTGGCTCTGCCATCAGTGGGATGTTGGATGCTCTGGTGGTGACACGAGCACAGCCCTGTGACACACAGCTGCTGCTTAACTGAGGCTTAAGGACATTTATCTTTGTTGTGGGTGCAAAATCTGGAACCGTTCACAGTACAGATTTGCCCACAGTAAAAAGTCTCCCAAAATTAAAGGTATTTTCAGCATCTAGTGCAGTGGTTTTGCACTTCCTTCCCTTAGGAGCTCAAGGGCTGTTTCAACTGATCTATAACACATCCGTTGTTCTTTCAGGTTGCAAAAGATGCGTGGCTGCTGCCTTTCCCCCTGTCTCACATCTCAGCCTGTTCTTTGCTGGGGAGGTCAGTTGCACCTTTAAATAGAGTTGGAGCAATCTCACAAGGGTGAGTCTGTCCTCTAATATTGTGCGTTCTTTTCAAAGTTTTTTTATGACCTCGAGTAAAAGTGGTAAAAGAACTTTAAAACAACACGCAATATTAGAAGGGCCCCTTGAGACACCTGTCCATCTGGGCTCTGTTCTTTACCTGTAGGTATGAGCTTAAGATCAGTACTTGAGTAGTCCTGACTTACCCTTTTTAAATGTCAAGCCCGGAGAGGAGCAGTGTGACACTGACCAGCTTTCAGACACCTGATTTATCTCCTCGCTTTGTTTACTGCAAAACTTCCAGAGCTACTTTCGTTTCAGGCTCTGAGCATCATGTTCTGGCACAGTTCTGATCTTCATGATTCCCCTTGAGCATTCTCTGGTTATGGGACAGTGACTAATGGTCAGTCTTACTTTCACTTTAGGTTTTCAGAGCTTTAGTTGGTGGTAGTGACTGCCAGGGAGAGGAGATGGTGCTGGATTATGAGGACCTTGTGAAACTTGAAGTAATGAAGATGTTCCTTAGATTCAGCACCACTGAAACATAAATAAACCTATATATTTACTTTTCTCTTATAAATTGAGAGTGATGATTATTTTATTTTAAATTCTTTCCATGATGGAAAGAAGACTCTTGCTGTAATTAGGACACTTGGGACCTGATTACATTTGCAGCATTACAAAGCTGCATTTTCAGGGGAGGAAGGCCCATTAGAGACCAGCACTGGTCATAGAAATTATCTATGTGGTGCTGGGGGGAGGGAGATCTAGGAAGTCTTTTTGATCTTTAATCCAACAAATGCATTTAGATCTCCCTCTGCCTGCAGTGCTTGGCTCAGCAGGTACAAATACTAGATTCTACTCACTGCTTATATGTTTGGCTTGGAGGGGGTTGGTGATTGAATCTTGCTAATGCCTCCCCAGTGCTCCTGCAGCTCCATGATGTGGGATGTGATACTGTCTCACTGGCAACTGTGGATGTGAGTATTCCAGAGATTCACTCAGTTTGCAGCATGGAAAATGCTAGTGATCTGAAGATGAAGCATTGCCCTGAGCCTAAACAACATGGAATTAGGAAAACACAGGGATTTGTGTTTTGACCTCTGGCTGCAGGGAGCTGGGTCACAGTGCTAAACCCAGGGTGTTGTTTTCTGTGACTGGGTGGGAGGTGAGCCCTGCTTTGGGGGGAGACAGTACATTCAGAGGACTTGCAGCAGCCTCCCTCAGCTGAAGGAGGATTTCTGGTAGGAAATGTGTTCTTTAGGTCATCTTGCCAGCACATGAGAGGGTGGCTAAAGGGAGTCAGAGCATCTCTGTGCAGTTTAAGTGGAGCACAGAATGTGGGTGAGGAGGCTGGGCTCGTGTGGAGTTTTCTGTGCTGGCCAGCACACCTTTAGGGGAAGTTCCTTCACCAGGAGTGGGCTGGTAGGAGTAGAGGAAGATCTGCCTGGTATTTGCCAGTAGTTGGGCTGCATGGCTTTGGCATGGCTGGAACAAGTGATTCTAGTGGCAGATGAGCAGTAGGGACTTTTCTTCAAGTATCCAGTCATGCTGCGTGGATAGAGAGAAGTAAAGGAGAGCTCAGGTAGTTTTAAGGCTATCTAAACAGATTGTATGCAGGAAGCTGCCATTTCCTTTCCCTTTCCGGGCTGTTCTTATACTGGGGGATTAGGAAGTGCATGGCAGAGCTGCCATTGTGCTGGCTGGACCATGACTGATCTTTATTTAAAGATTTGCTAAAGTCTGAAAAGCAATTCAGAGTCAGGCTGTGGCTTGATTTGGCCACAGTCAGGCACAGCATAGACTCTGTGTCCTCTATGTTCCTATGTTCCAGCTCCTTCTGAGTCTGCACCAGTTCCTGGAGTCTGTAGATGTGGGGAGAGTTGGGAGTTTGCAGAGCTGAGACCAGGGAAAGTGCTTATAATGAAGAGGATATTGCCAAAATAAAATACTGTAATTAAGAGCTTTGTGTGCAGATTTCTCTTCGAATTGAATGTTTGTGCTGTGAGCTGGCCGGAAGCTCCCTACGGAGATAACCTGACAAATGTCTTGGATTTTGGTCACAGAGGGGGAGAAGGAAACACAGCCTTGCTGAGGGCACTTCTCAGTGGCACTGAAACAGGCTCTGATGGCACAAAATACTGTGAGTACGTCTGCCCCTTGAAATCTGATTCAGCTGAACATGGAGTCTCTTTGGCTGCCCTTTGTCTCGAGAGCCTGGTGCACTGGTTTTTGACAGTCTTCAGTGGAGCATTTTAAAGTACAATCTGATACAGCCTCACAGTGTTTCCTAAAATACTCCAGTGTGTCACTTCCTCATTAAACTATAGGTGACTCCTGAGCTGTTTGCATTTAGATCTCAATTTGAGACAGATTTTATAAACACTTTTGTATTCACAGCTTTAATATCCTCTTGGCATGTTTTGAGACTGCGGAAAGTTAGATCATCCTTCCTGGGCAGTGTTTACAGAGAGATTCCAGATCAATAGGAATTTTTACTGGCCAATTGCTCTGAGTAGGATTTTTAAAGCCATAAAGAGGTTTTTTTTTCTCTTGGATACTGTCATGCCCCAGAGGAGTTGGTTTAGTGATGGAGCTAGTGTGAGGATAGCAGCTCATTTTGCTTGGAGATGTGATTTATCTGCAGGACCTAAAATGTTATTTTTCCCAGAAGCAGCTTTATCTCTGCTGGTGTGTGGTCTGGGTTACCTGCAGTGGCACCTTCTCTGTCCTAGGGCAGGTCTGCCTGTGTCTGCAGAGTGATCAGTAACTAGGTAGCCCAGGTTCATGTGATTATGCTGTTAGTCCTGGAGCTGGATGAAAACAGTTCTTGCTGTCAATTCAATTCCTCTATCCCCTAAAGCAACAACCAGTTGGGAGCTTCAGGATGGAGAGGATTTTGAGAGAAAAGAGTTGGGATGGAAGAGAAAGCAAGGGAGAGGTAATAGGTAGGGGAAATTTATCTTTGACTGCTGCCAGGCTGTGTGGTCGATAAGGTTGTGCCCTGCCCTTGACTTCCGTGCAAATATCCCTTTTGATAAAAGTCCTCTGGAATTTGGTGCTTCACAGCAGGAGTTGCACCAACAGTCTCCTCTTTATTGTTCTTGACTAAGTCAGGGTTTATCAGACTCCTTCCCTGGCTGATATCTTGTCTAACTGAAGCCTCGAGGAAGGGATTTGGTGCAAGGTGTGTTCATGGGGTGCACATACCTCAGTTGCTCTGGGGGAGCTGCCTCTGGATCCTGCTGTGCCTGTGGCTCCTGGGACTCTGGAGCGCTGCAGGCAGGGCTGATCTGGGTCTTTCATGGGCAGTTTTATCTTGCATCCACTGCTCTTGTTTACTTGCAGTCAACAGTTGGAGCAGAGCTGGAATTTATTGTCTGACCAGAGCCACTCATTCCTCTAGGTTGGCATCTGTGTCTTGTCTCTTCTGCTGCTCTCTGCACCCCGGTTTGACAACTGAGCTGTTTTAGTGCCCCAAGCCAAACTGTTTTAGTGTCCCTCTTGCCATGGGGGAGCAAACTTGCACTTCTGATTCTTGTTTCAGCAGCACACAAACTGCATTGCTGCTATGTTGTGAGTAGGAGAGTACTGGGCTCTGGTTTCTGCTGGCTACATCATGGGATCATGAAGTTGGAAAAGACCTTTGAGACTGAGCACAGCTGTTAATCCAGCTCTGCCAAAGCCACCACTAAACCACATCCCCAAGTGCCACATCTGCGTGTCTTTTGAATCCCTCCAATGATGGTGATCCCACCACTTTCCTGGACAGTGTGTTCCAAGGCTTGATGACCCTTTCAGGGAAGAAGTGTTTCCTAATATCCAATCTAAACCTCTCCTAGTACAACATGAGAACATTTCCCCTTGAGCACTGCAAATATGGGGTTTTTTGCCACCACTTAGCACTGAAAGTGCCACCTTCCAAGGGGTCTTTTGGTGAGATGAGTCTGGCTGGACTGGTTTTGAAGCTTTCCTTCTTGCTATGAGATTTAGAGCTGACTAAGAGCACTTGCACAGTCTCTCCAATGGATTTTTTTTCTCCAGTACTGAGGTAGGATTGTGCTCTGCAGTGAAGTCAGGGCACACGTGCCTTCAAGGGGAGCTTGCAAGACTTGCCGTGCAGTTGTGGAGGAACAAGTGTGAGTCATTAAACATTTCCCACCACACACTGCTCTGGGGTGGGTGGATGTGTGTGTATGTTTCTGAGCTTGTTTGGACTCGGATGCCTTGGCAGTGATTATCCTCATCAGGACAGCAGGATCCCACCTGCAAAACTCACCTCTGGTGTAGGTCTGTCCCTGAGGTGCTCAGGCTTGCTTATACTTGACCAGCTGCCAGCTCTTTTTGAAGATACTGAAGGTACCGAGGATGCCTTTTAAGCAAGTTTTAACCCAGCTGGGCTGAGAGGAGCCCAGTTAGAGATCCGTGAGACTTGTCTGGCCTAGGCTGCAGGGTGACGCTGCAGTTGGTACCCGAGCAGGGCTGGTGACAGTCTGGCACGTCCAGCTCTCGAGGTGGCAGTTTAGTCACCAGCCCAGCCATTGCAAAAGGCTGCCAGACACTTGGTAGGGAGGTGTGCGTGCCAGAGACGTGCTTTGGAGCCAGCTAAGCAAACATATCCCAAGGCATCTGAGTGTCTGTTATCTCAGCTGTCCCAGGCACACTCTCCAGGCCAGCTTCTAGTTGGGACCTCCAGCTTTGGCTCACAGCTGAGCCCAGCAGTTGCTGATGAGATAGAAGCATGCCAGGCTCAGGCTGTGTTGCTCTTTCACTTCTGAAAGCACAAATCTTTGTGACAATTGAAGTGCAGGGCCGAGTTACTGGGTAAGGAGATGGAGTGAGACCTGCTGCTGAAGGCTGTAGACCAAGAAAAAAACCAGCAGAAGATATGGACTCTTCTATTTAGGGTTAGTCCTGCTCTGCAGAATTTTGGCACATATTCAGGTAAATACAGTACAAGTGCAGACAGGAAACTGCTGCCATAATCAGCGTGGTGAACAAAGGTGTTTTTCAGGCATAAACTGTTTCCTAATTCATTGTGTGGCCATGGCCACAGAGCAGATCCTGGGAGACAAGGGAATTGCCCTGCTCCATCTCACTTGGCCCAAGCATATCCACTGCTGCAGGGTCTTACAGCTGAGGCTCTGGGTTAAAGCACAAAAGCCTTTAAGTACTTACTAATGGATTACTTGTCAGTACAGTTAAATACTGAAGTGTCACCTGAGGGAAAAGTCTGCATTTTGGAGCCTTTTAAAATGCTCTTCAAAGTGAGTCTTTGTTTTGTAAGAAAGAAATTAAAAAGAGAAGGAAGGTGACTAATCTTTGTTGTGATGAGTGTTGTAGGTTTGATATTGGAGAAAAGGAAGGAGTAATTTGAAAAAATAAAAAATGTGAAGTTAAAATCTCATTAATCATTTGAGTTATTTCAAAAGGAAGGTTCAAGGAGAAAAAAAAGGAAAAGAGGTGGGGGTCAAAAAAAGTGACTCAGGTGCCATTAATTGAGTCTGAGTAAATCATTCAACTCTAGCTGCACATCAGACCTGCCCAAGGGGGCATTGCACAGGCTGGCAAGGTGTCCTTTGCCATCAGGAGTCACAGCCTGTGGTCAGTCGTACAGGCTTTGGGTACAGTAGTGGCCTGCTGCAGAGTGGTGTGTCCCAGGGCCCTCTCAGGGACGTCAGAAGGAAGGAGACCCCCAGAGAAGGGGAGGATGTAGTTCTGCAGCCTGGCTGGCTCACTCAGCTCCCTCTTGGGCAGTGCTGTGTTTTGGTGGTGTGTAACATGGTCCAGTCCTGCTTTGCAGCACAAACTGCTGGGTTCCTCCATTTCTGATGTCCTTTCTTTCTTTCTTTCTTTCCAGGCGTCTCGGTGCCGAGCTGGGGAAATCTGTGGTGTACCAGGAAACCAATGGAGGTAAGAGAAACCTCTACTATTTGCAACTGTTTTGAGGTGATCTTAGAAATGCTGGGTTACTCCATTGGCCAGACCTGTCTAAGAAGTGCAGCGATTCAGCTGTGATGTTACTGCTGCTCCTGGCAGTGCTAAACCTCCATGGCTGACCTTGGACAAGGCAATTAAACGTGTTCCTTGTTTTCCCTGGTTATCTTGTTTGTTTGCCTATCTGCAAACTCTCTTCTAGAGTCCTGCCCCAGGTTGTAGCTGCTGCCAAATCTTTTATGCTCCTATGCTGAGCAAAACATCTCCAGGTTTACAAGTAATGCCCTGCTTTTTCAGCGTCTGCCTTGTGAACTTTTAAATTATCCCTTTCTTTCAGCCCTTCCCTATCACACAGAATTTACAGCTGCCCTTGCTTTTAAAAATGCAAATTCATGGCTGTGCTGAGGAAAATGCCTCTTGGAGGTTGCTTTTGTTTTTAAGGAGGTTAACAGTCTGCAAGTGTCCATTTTCAGATGCTGGGCTAAAACACAAGGATATTAGCCAGCAGAGTTCTGTGGCCAAGAGTGATTTACTGTTTCAAGACCTCTGTCACCTTGTTTGCAAGAGAGACTAGAACAAGGGAGCTGCTACGGGCTAGAGGAAGGGGTGGAGGATTTGTGGTAGTGCTGCTGTTGTTGCAGCCTGAATGGGCCTCACAGTGGGAGAGCTGCTGTGGTTATGGTTGGGCTGGCTGGTGCATTGCTGCCCGGGAGAGCTCGCTGCCCTTTGGGGTTGGTTTTAAATCAGGTTGTTTGCTACGAGGTCATTTTTCATCGCTGCACAGCAAATCAGTCTGCTCCCAGTAGAGTCTTGTAGGGTTACTGCCAGGGCAAGGCAATTAGACTTGGAATTCCATAGCTGAGGAGCTTTTTCTCTCCTTTCCCTTACCCCTGCCCTCTAGCTCACGGCTGTGTGGCAGATGAGTGGCTAAGGCAGGCACCTTGGGAAACCTGGAGTCATGGCTTTGGCTTTGCAGAGCTGCTTGGGGCTCAGCTTCTGCATTTGAGTCAGGGACTGTAGGAGTGGTGCTCAGCAGAGACCCAGACTTCCAGCCTGTGTCAGTGTTGAAATGTCTTGACCTTGATAGTGAAATTGGGGAGTTCTTGCTCTGAACACGGTGCTGCTGGTGTTGCCTTGAGCTCTCCAGACATCATGGAGCTAATCCCATGGTAAGATGTGAAAGAGCAAAGTGCAAAAAGTGCCGAGTTACTTTCTTGGAAGTGCTGAAGGCTGTTCTGCCTTGGGTGGTTAATTGCTCACTAGTGGATGTGCTGTTGACCGCTCTCAGCACTCCATGGAAGCGCGAAAAGGGTTTCTCATTGAGAGTTACGTAAATTGTCTTCTAAATTTTAAAATGCTAATTTCTAAATTCTATAAAAATTAAACAGCTATTCAGCCTGCTTTTGCTTTGTAAATACAGCTAACTCACTGGTATATCATGCCAGCTCTACCCAGGTCCAGCCTTTGGAAAATCCACTTGGCTCATCTGAATACATGTGTGCACAAAGGGCAGAGGAGCAAGTCCTCATCTGCCCTGATCAGGGGGCAAGGTTGCTGCTACAACATGATGTGTTGTCACTGTCAACCTGATGTTTGGAAACAAAATTGACTCTGTTTTCCATCCTTTTCAGAAACAAGAGTTGAAATAAAAGAGTCTGTCCGTGGGCAGGATATCTTCATCATACAGACAATCCCCAGGTGAGGCACTTGTGGCTCAGTTTTGCACCTGGGATGTGCTTTGAATACCTGGATCAGCAGATGGCTCAGTGGTTTGCTTACTGTAAACCAGCACAATAACCAGTGGAACTCATGCAGTGTTGATGTTGCTCTGCCTTAGAGCCAAGGCCTCACGTAGTGTTAAGCTGTTAACATTCCCAGGGTATTGACTGCAACACTGAGATGCTTCCCATCAAATAGCTGGAGTGTGTCACTTGAGGCAGGAACAGGAGTGACTGATGGTTTCCACTGAAACATCCCTGCTCTGTGTGTTGGTGGCCTTTCAGGCTCAGCTGTTGGAGCTGTTGGGTGATTTCTGACTGGCATTTCCATCCCAGGATGGGTGATTTCC
This sequence comes from Leptocoma aspasia, assembly GCA_013399835.1. NCBI lineage: Eukaryota > Metazoa > Chordata > Aves > Passeriformes > Nectariniidae > Leptocoma > Leptocoma aspasia. The sequence continues at coordinate 437,798 of VXAX01003465.1, forward strand.
TCTGCCTCCCAACCACCAAGCAACAGAGCCAGTGTCAAACAGCAGCTGCTGCTCTCATTGCAGGCTGGATTACTCTTCCCCTTTTGCTGTAGTGATGTGAAACTGAGCTCAGGTGGAAGCCCATAGCCTCCCTCCTGTACTTTGACAGTTCATGATGATGGTGGGCCTTTTTGGGTTTTATTTTGGGCTGTTCTAGGCTTGGAGTAAGAGAAGTGCTGCAAATAAGCCGGGGGCTAGAAAACCATCTGTAACTCCAGGAACCTTGCTCCCTGTTGGCTCAGGAAGAGTAATGGGACAGCACTAGGCTGATGGGAAGGGAGCCTACAAATAAATGATAACTGCAAATTGACCTACTGATACTAACAAAACAAGGATATTCCTACTCTGATAGCTTTTTCCAAGTTACCAAATTCTGCTCAGATTTTGGAGATCACAAGAAGTAATAAGTTAGCAGAGCTCAGTTGTAGCTCAAAAGTAACAGGGAACAGAATTGCCTGTGTACAGGATTTTTCCTTGCTTGCCAAAGAAACAGAGCTCACTGAGAATTCAAGTTCATTTCCTCTGTGAAATGCTTGGCCTGTTGTAAAGAAATTAGTAGGACTCCTAACCAGCTTACTCACTTCTGGAATTTCTCTGTCAGGCAGAAACATTTTCCTAGGGCTCACTTCTCTCCAGAGAGATGCCCCAAGTGTTTCCTCCCTCAGGGAGCAACTAAATCTCTGCAAGATGAAAATCCCCTGCTGTAGGATTATGTTTCGGGTGAATGGTGCCATTCTGTTGTCCCTTGTGAAGGAGTTCTCTGAAATAACTTGTAACTGAGAGCTGTGTAAACATGAAACAGATCAAGTGTTCAGAAAAAGCTAAGTCAGCATTAGGGACAGGAACAGTTTTGGAGGGGAAGAACCTCCCCTTTGGTTTTAACTTGTTGATCCCGTTGTTTTTTCCATTAGCTGAATTCAGTGTTTTGGGCCAAGAAATTGATCTTTTTTAGCCAGAATATTCAAGGCCCTCCAGGTGAGGAGCCAGTGTTGTGCAGCCAAATCATCTTTCATTCCTAAACTGCAGCTGTGCCTTGCTGCATTGCTAGAGAGGACAGGTTCAAGGGCATCTCAGTTTTGCAGTGGGTTTCAAGGAGCTTTTCAGGAGAGTCAAAACAACAACTGTGTGGAATAATCTAAGACTAGGACTTCTACATTCAGTAGTGGTTTGAAAAGAAAATATTAGGATTTGTTTGTAGAGAGGGAAACAACCTTGTTATGCTGCAGTGTGAATTCACAGTCTGCATCCTAAATGCACAGAGAGAATAGAAAGACCTGAATATTTGATACAGGCTCTCTGTTGTAAAAGCTGTAGCACAACCAAAAAAAAAGGTGACAAGGACAGTTACCATCCAAGACTGGTGCGTGGACTGGCATTTGTGTGAGGGAAAATCAAATAGTTCATGTTTAGGTGATAGAAAAATGAAGAAGTTGGTGATTTTGTGATACCCTAAAGGCAAAAGGAGCCTTTTAGTGCTGAGTGTTGGTGCTGATTGTTGCAAAGTCCACAGACAGTGTCACATAAGGTGTTTGCTCAGCCTCCAGAGCAGGGGTGTCCAGGGATGGCCCAGGCAGAGATAAGGAGCAGCAAGGGAGGCTCTGGTGTGGTAAGCAGGGTATGGGGGATAGCTGAGCTGTCTCTCAGTGTCTTGGTAATGAGCTGCCAGCCCCTGTGTGAGGTCTTGGCTCAGCCCTCCCAGCAGGAACTAACTGAGCCTGGCTTCAGGGCCAGAGATGGGGAGGGCAGCAAGGAGCCTGGGATGCTCTCTTGGGTACCTGTTTTGCAGATGCTGGGGCTGGGCTTCCTGTACCAATGTCATTTTCCCTAGCTGGTGCCCTTGGCTGGGGTCAGTGCCCCTTGCAGAGGAGCAGATCAGTGATGGCTCAGCATGAAGCCATCTCAGCCCACCCACCCTGGGCCCTGCTGGAGGGACAGACACATCCACCTCTGCCTAGTGCCTGTGCCAGCTGAAGGAGCTTCCCAGAGTCCAGCCTGGGATCCTGCTTGAATACTGGGAGAAGTACCCTTCTTGGATAACTTCTCCATCAATATGGCTACTGGTGTCCTCCAGCAGCACCAGGACTGCTGGTGCCTTTTGATGTCTCACTCTTGTTCTCTACCTGTTTTCCAGGTGAATAGATATGTATTTTCAAAGAGTAAGTTGAAAAATACTGATGAAAAATATGAAGTTCTCAGATGAACTTCAAATAGGCTTCAGTTTGACCACTTTGTTTTTATATGACACTGATAGTAGCATCTTTTTCTTCTCTCACAGCCCCACTGGCACGGCTAAATCACTAAAGGGAAGAAACAGTTCTTTGTTGTCCTGTGTGGCAGCGGGCTGTGTTTTATGTAATTCTTGGCTGGGTGCTCCAGAGCCAACAAAGCTTTCTTGTGTGTAAATGGCATTGTGTGCACGGGCTGGCAGGGCCAGTGGGACAACAGAGACCCAGAGCCTCACAAAAGAAGAGGCACAAGTGGAGGTTAATTTCCAAAGGAAGGGAGAGCAGTGGGGAAATGGAAATGGTCAGAGGTTTGTCATGGGTCATGTCTCTGGGCATTTGGAGAAGCTGTCTCTAGTGGCTGCCTCAGGAGGAAAACAGGGCCCGAGCAATGTCTGGGCAATGTCCAGAAAACTCTGCAGAGCTTTAGGCTGCTCTCTTTACTCCTGTGCTGCTGTGTGGAAAGATGGCCCAGTCAGCCCCTGCCCTGTCACCATGGGCTGCACAGCTGAGCCACTCCAGCAGTGCCCTCCTGACCAGGCTGGGGACATGGTGTGTCCCTGGGAGCTCTCCATGCTGGAAACCCCCAGGCAAGGGGGTCTGTGTTGCAGGAGTGCCTGTCCTGCCATCTGAAGCATGTGCTCTTCAGTTCCCAGAAGTTCTTGAGACAGGCTGTGGTGATGCAGACAGCGTCTCTTGGTGTTGGCCTTAAGAACTAAAGGGGAACTAAGGGCTTAGCTTTTTTCCCCCATCCCAAAATTAATTAAAATGCAAATTAATATACTCCTGCTGGGCCACTCCAGTCATTGTGGGGGAGCAAACTGTAAATGGGATATTTCAGTCTCATGACCAGTGACAGGACTCGAGGAAACAGCATGAAGCTGAGTCAGGGGAGGTTTAGATTGGTATCAGGAAAAGGTTTTCCACCCAGAGGGTGGTTGAGCACTGGAACAGGCTCCCCAGGGAAGTGGTCACAGCACCAAACCTGTCTGAGCTCAAGAAGCATTTGGGCAACACTCTCAGGGACAGGGTGGGATTGTTGGGGTGTCCTGTGCAGGACTAGGAATTGTACTCATGATCCTCATGGGGCCCTTCAAACTCAGCATATTCTATGATTCCTCTGCCTGTGTTACTTTTTTGTTTGGTTGTTTTTTCTTTCAAGAAACAGTCCTTTAGGATTTCCTGTGCTGGTGTTCCTTCCATCTCTAGATGAGCTAAGGAGTGTGGAGATGCTGATGTCCACCAAAGTGCTGTGTCTAGAGTTTATACTGCTCCAATTGCAGTATTTCTTAAGGCAGGAAAAATAACCTGCCTTACACCATTAAAGAAGAAAATACCATAAGAAATCCAGTGTACATGAAGTTATGTTGGCTGCATGTGTGCTGCTTCTTTAAAAGACTATTTTATTTCAAATTACACTGTATCAAGTGACATTTGTTCCAAAGTAAATTCTATACAAAGCCTTTTTTTGTTGGATTATGGAGGGAAATCGTCATACACTTTATGTTAGAATATAAAATCAAATTGCAGTCCACGGCTCTTCAGTGCTGCTGTCGTGTCCTGTATGTGTAAGAGTTGATTGTAATTTGTTGTGGCGTGGTGGAAGGAGCTGTATGGCTGCAATCTGGGTCTGGCATACATTAGCCTGAGATGTAGCATTATTTGCTTGGAATTTTCCTGAGGGGTGGTCTGGGTATAAATGGAAAAGGACCTGCATTGGAAAAACACCTGCTAATATTTGGAATTGTGTTCAAATCTCCTAGAGATGTGAATACTGCTGTCATGGAGCTGCTGATCATGGCCTATGCACTGAAGACTTCCTGTGCCAGGAACATCATTGGGGTCATCCCCTACTTCCCCTACAGCAAACAGAGCAAAATGAGGAAGAGGGGCTCCATAGTCTGCAAGCTGCTGGCTTCCATGCTGGCCAAGGCAGGTGAGTGTCCCAGGGAGCAGCAGCACAGCAGGCTTGGTGCTGCTGGGAATCCCACAGGTCATCTGCCCTTCTATTTTCCTCTTTGATGTGGGGGTGTTGCTGAGATCTTGAGCCACATTGGGGGAATTCATTTTCTTCCCCTTTCTTGTGTTTCTTTGTAACATGCACCTAGGGGAGTGGCCTAGAAATGTTACAGTGAAATACAGTGTCAGCCCAGTGCTGTGGCATCACATGCTTGTTTCTCATGACGTCTGTGGAACTTTCTGTGTTAATCTGTTTATGATTATTTTATGACATGGCATAATAGTCTGAGTAACAGCTAAAACAGTCTGGAAAATTGAGGTGTTGAAAGAACTCCAGCCACGTGGGAATATTTTCAATAAATTGTTGTCTTTTTTCCCCCTTAGGTTTAACACACATTATCACTATGGACCTTCATCAAAAGGAAATCCAAGGCTTCTTCAGCTTTCCAGTAGACAACCTGAGAGCATCCCCTTTCTTGCTTCAGTATATACAGGAAGAAGTGAGGTTACTCTAGTTCTGTGTATATCAACTTGTCTGAACTCATTTTAATGTGATGGCAGCTTTGGGACTCTGCTTAAGTAGAGGTGGTGGTGTCAGTCAATCCTTCTGTGAACGAGTTCTTTCTCAGGGGGTGCATGTTTCATGGAAAGATGTTACACTTCTCTGATTGGATAGAAACTGAATTGCAGCACAAGCAGGAGAGGAGTTTGCTTTCTGTGGAGTTAGTGCCATTTGAGAGATGCTGCTTGTGCTCCTGCCTCTAATCACCTCTGAAATCCTGTTAAACTGCCTCCCTTCTCCCTTTGTGCTGTGCTGGATTTCTGACTGCTCTGAATTATTGATAGACTTTGTCTTGGGCTGAGTGCAGGAGTGCTGAGCACAACAGGGCTGGGAGCAGGGCACAGAGGTTTTATTCTCCATGTGCAAAAGATGATGATTTATTCCCACGTGGTGAGAGCAAGACTTCCCCATATGGGGAGGGTTAAACATAGCAAACATTCTCACCTTTGCAGAATACACAGATACTGGTGTTGGAAGCAAGTGTAGTTGCCTCTCTAGTTTCTCGTCACAGAATGAAGTTTTGGTTCTGGGGAGGAGGATGGGTGAAATTATTCAGGCATGTATCAAACCAGTTACTCCCTAGCAAGAAGGTATTTTTAAAATTAATTAACTTTTTATCACATCCAGATTCCAGATTACAGAAACGCAGTTATTGTAGCCAAATCTCCTGGTGCTGCTAAAAGGTAAATGGATGCTTTGCTAGCTGGTTAAAAGTTACTTGGAAAATACCTGAGCCAGTGGAAGATTTACCAGGGAAAGTACTGGGAGCGTGGCAGATGGATTGACAATCTGGTCATAATTCTTTTGTGGCTGGAAATGGGATGGATGGGGTGCAGATAGCTGAACTTTGTATTCCCACCCCTATGGGCATAAACTCTGGCAGTCTCACTGAAATGGCTCACCTGGGGTCAGACTTGCTGCTGGAGTTTCAGCAGTGCCTGACCATCTCAGAAAGCATTTCCAGTGTGGAGGAACACAGGAGACCCTGTGGTGGGGCCAAGGGGTAGAGTGGGCTTTGGGATATTAATGAGGAATGAAGAGTCACTTCCAGTGAGGTTTCTCGCAGAGAAACAGCCACAGAGGTGCAGCCTTTGCTTGCTGTTGGTGTGGGAGAGACTTGCTGTAGTGGGCTGTGAAGCTGCATCAGCCCAGCACCTTCCTGAGAGGCTGTTTTTGTCTTGCAGGGCTCAGTCTTACGCAGAGAGGCTGCGGCTGGGGCTGGCAGTGATCCATGGAGAGGCTCAGTGCACGGAGCAGGACATGGATGATGGGCGTCACTCCCCTCCAATGCTCAAAAATGCAACTGTGCATCCTGGCCTGGAGCTGCCATGTAAGATCAAGCTTCTATGCTTACCACTGGAGGGAAAAAGAGATAAAAGTTTGGTGGGAAATTTCTGTTGGTTTATCTCTGTGGGTGTAACCAACCTAAAGGCAGTTAGACCGGTGGAATTTTTTTCATGGAAAGGTGATCAGTGAGTTGTGGGAAAAGTCACAGGGGAAGGTATTTACTTAACTCCTTCTGGCCAAGCAGAGCATCAGTATTTTCTCCTTGGCTGTGCCTGCTCCATAGTCTTAGACTGACAAAACTTTGATAAAGGTGTTGCTTTTACAGTGTTCAGCAACAGAATTCATTAAGCTGATGAAACAAGGGACCTGTAAAAGTGTAAGTAATGAGATAACAACCACTGAGACAGGCTGTTGGCTCCATTGGGGAGGGGAGGGCTGGTCTTTGTTTTCCCTTCTCTGCAGCCATTGTTACTGCTGGAAATTTTCTTCACCTTGGCACCCAGATGATCATATTCTGATGTCTGTTTCCTTGAGGTTTATGTGGCTGGGGTGAATAGGTTTTCCAAGAGCATTTTTGACCTGCTTCTGGAGCTCTTGCCATTGATTTGGGAGCAGAGAGCAAAACAAAAAGAGGAAACCTGTGTTCTGGGAAATGCCATCCTCAGGATTGCTTGTATTCCTGGAGCAGTCAAATAACAGTGGAATCAAAATCCAGCTCTCTTTTGAGAGGATTTTAGCTTTCTAGGCAGGTGGTGGTAGGACAGAAATTGGAAGCAGGAAGGTGGCTGAGAAGTGCCCATGGGAAAGGCTGTGTGCTGCTGTGTGTGGCAACACCAGCAGTGGTTTGGGCTACTGATAATCATCTAATCTTTGGAAATTTAGAGAGAACATCCAACCAGTTTGTGGGCAGCTTGTAGAAGGGAGGCAAGTAAGACTGCAGGGATTTTACGTCACCCCAGTCGTGTCTCACTGGAATACAATCAGTTAAACAGTGCTTTTGTTGCTGGTGAAACTCCTCTTGGGCCTTGGGGGGGCAGGTGGGGTTTGGCAGTGAAGTTTGGGACTTTATTTTTCTCCTCCTGACAAGGGAATTTTTTTCATGCCTGTCCAAAAAAGCAGGAATTTGCATGGTTATTCTTCACTTTCTCCTTCTCCTCCTATTCTGGGGGATGCTGTCCTCCAGAATGTCAGTAGCTGACATTTGTCTCCTATGGAGGAATTGATGTGATTGTATTTTTATTTCCAGCCGTGTCACTTCAGAGAAGCTCAGCTGTGGAAGGTTGTGCTGCTGGAGAACCCTGTAAATGGTTGTTCATACAGAAATGTGCCCTTGTCCAGTTTAGTTATGAATCCAGTGGAAAATTGTTTTCAGTCCTCAGCTATCCAGCACAAACTAATTTGCTGTGTATCACACTTTCTTATTTTATCTCCTGCTGCAGAAACTCAGCACTTGACCTTACATCCCAGCATGCCTAAGGCACAGTGTAAAACAGTTCAGCTGTGGCTTGGCAGTTCTCTGTCATGGGGGTGGATTGTGGGGCAGACTTGTCCAAAACTCTCAGTAGAAGTTGCTTTTCTCTGCAGTTTTCTAACCTGAGAGATACCTGGTTTTGAGTGAGCAGGATTCTGGGGTTATCCCTATCTAAAAGCAGTGTGCATTCTGGTTGTGTCACAGTCTCTGCCAGACAGAGGTGAAAGTGCAGCTGGGATGGCAATGCTGCAAGTGTCTGTGCTGACCCTCTCTGCTGTGCCTCATTTCTTGTCCATTTCAGTAATTTGAAAAGCATCTTCCCACCTCAAATGTCACATAATTCCAAACCCTCATTGGGCTACTCCCTTCCTGCTGGTGAAAGCTCTGAGGGCAGAGTGTAGCAGGGCTCAGCTGTGTGGTTGATTGTGAAAGGTCAGACACGTGCTGCTGCTCAGAACTGGGTGTTCCTTACACCAAAACTGTCCCCAAACCCTCCAATTGTCAAAATAGAAGAGGTCTCTGAGTCAGCAACCAAACCTGGGCCTGGCAGGTAGGAGGGGTTGGGGATGTTCCTGGGGAGTGGCTGAGACTTCTTATTGAGCATCCCATTCTGGGCTACAACCAGATCAGTGTGGAGAATCCCAGTCTTGGCGACTGAAGCTCCAGGCAGTTGTGTTAGAGCCAGGAGAGAGGCAAAACCCGTGTTGGGGAGCAGCCCCAGAGCCCCACAGTGATGGCTTGTGCTTTGTGCCATTCTCCATGGGCTTCCTGGTGAGTTGGCCAGGCTCCTGCATCCTGGCATGCACCTTCTCCCCCTGTTCTAGCAGGGATCATGTGCCTCTAATTCATGAGTGCTAGGCAGTGTAATGGCTTATTTATTGTCCTGTGAGTGTGGCCTGTTGTGATATTCTGATTCGCAGGGAGCCAGAAAAATGCCAGAGGTGCTTCTAATTGCACTTAAAATGCTGCACTAGAGCAGCAGCAAGAGCCCCTGAAAGCAGAGCCTTGGAGACAGGACATCACTCCAAGGTTACTCCCTTTGATTGTGTGCTTTTGTGTCTCAGGGCTTGCAGCTGGCTCCGGGCTGTGCCTTAACGAATGCACGGGGACTCTTTGCATGTTTCCTCGAGAAAAAGGGTGGAGCACCATGTGTTAAATAATTTCAGTGGCTTTGGAATTCAGTACCTTATACAGAGAGCTAATGGTCTGCTTGAATCCCAGAGCCCAGTAAACTGCCGCAAAGGGAGTTTGGGGGAAAAACTGGAGTGACCATGGGTCTGATCCTGCTTCCCTACCCCCATCTTGCCTGTGTTTAGGCTGGGCACAGGGGTGTTTTCTGTCCTTCCAAGGTTATCTCTACACAAAACAATTCATTCTTGAGCAGCCTTTTGTTCCCAGGCTCTGTTGTAAATGCAGCATTATATTTCTTGGTGATTGTCACTTTAATTTGCACTGTCAGCTCCAAACAGAATTTATTTTAGTATTTCTTAACCTGTTTTTGACCATTTAATTAAAGCAACATGTTTACACACCTGGGAATGTTCTTTCTTAGTGCCAGTGATCCTGCCTTTAACATGTGGTACTTATGTGGATATTATGCACATCTGAATGAAAGTGTTCTTTGATATTCTTGTTTTATAAAAAAATGGTGGTTGGTCTAGTTTTTTCTCTTTTATTTTTCCCCTCAGAAGCTACAGATATGACAAGCATCTTTTCTTACTTTCCAGAAAAAGTCAGCAACTCTTTAAACCAAACTTGTACATAATCCAAGGGGTTACACCATGCAGAAGTACCACCATGGCTTATTTCTGTTACCCTTTTCTGTCTACAAACATAGAGGTTTTGTGTCTGGGAGGAAAATATTCTTTTATTATTTGAATCATTTTTCAAGGCACCTCCTCGTAGCAGTTCTGACTTGCACATCTTGATATGTTCAAAGATTTTGAAGAAGAAACTGGCTGCACTAACCCTTGTGTAGACTCCCATCACCTTGGAGCAGTTGAGATTTGATGTGGTTGTGGGTAGATCTTTGGCTTGCAATTTTTTTTTCTTTTTTTTGCAGAGAAAATTGAACAAGGAAAAGGGAGAACATCTCTTTAAGATCCGGGTAGGTCGACACGTTGCCTACCATTCTTTAAAAATAAACCAAAATTGAAATACAGCTTTTAAAAAACAGAGATGCAAAGCACTGCTAATGTTGCTGGTTGCCATGTTAGCCTTTAAGTATAGCAAGGAATTTGTCTGCTTCCTTCATGGAGTAGAAGGATACTGATTTGCTGAAACTCCATATCTCTGTGAGTAAAATAGTGCTGAATTTCAGCTCCCCAGGCCTGTTCACCATTTGTGTAGAAAGGTTTCCCCTGACCTGGCTGTTGTAAACAGAGATGGCACTCATCAGTGGATACACATGGAGGCTGGGATGGCAGCCAGGTGGAATCCTTTTGATACTTCACAGCTCCCACCAGGAGCTCTGTTACTGTCCAGACTAGACAGTAAACTCATAACTAATCTGAGCAGGTCAGTAGTGCCTGTAACTGAAATTTATGATCTGCTTATCTCTTGTGGTGCTTAATCTTCGCTTATTACAAATAATCTTCCTTCTCATAAGAATATTTTTCCTTCAGGATTTAGACGTGACTTTGCATTTGATAGGAGACTCAGAAATAACCATGCAAGGGAGGCTGAGGAATCTGTGCCATGAAGAGCTGTTGATTAACTCTTCAGTCCAAGGTAGCTGTGACTTTAACTGCAAAACCTGGCAATGAGTGGTGGGACTTTGGGCAAAACAGAATTGCTGGACACCTTTTATACCTTTTGGTAGGTTTATGGAAAACCAGCCTGGGGAGTAGGTCATGGATGTGCAGAACAGCTCTACACAAGAATCTTCAAAGTCGTGCTCCTTATAATTGCTTTCATCATATCCCTCAGTGTGAGTCATTCACCCAGCTGTGTTTGCACTCTAAGTATTCCCAGGCACTGATGAGATATAGGAATAGTACTGGATCATCCTGCAATGCAGGATGGGGAGTTTAATGTAAGACTTTTTTGGTGAGGAAAGCAGAGATGAATATTTAGACAGGCTTTTTGGTGGACAATGGCTCGTGTTCTCCTGCTGCTCAGGTATTATATTGAAGTGGATTATCCTAAAAGAGAGAAATCTTGCTGTGTCTGAACTCCTTGAGGCACTTGAGAAGCCTCTGTGGCCAGAATCCTGGCAAGACCTGATCTTACAAAAGGAGGGGCACCAAGTGCCTTGGTAGGACACTTTGCACTCACTGTGGAGAGTATAAAATAGGGGTGTGGGGTGTGGAGGTGGGCCGGTTGAATGTTACAAAATGCTGGAGGTGCCTCTTGGCTTCAGTGGTTAGATCAGCCCAGACTGTCACTTATTGACACATCTGCCCACCACAGTGTCCTTTCCATGCTGGAGGGTTTTGTACCAGCACCCCATGGCAAGGGAGAGGTTTGGCAGATGGACAGCAAGTCCCTGGCCTGTACTGGAGGTTGGTTGCTGTTTGGTGTAAGCCTTCAGGCTCTGTTACATCTGGACACTCTCAGTGCATCTTAGTTCAGATCTCTGGTATTTTTATGATGCTGCCGGAATTTTGGCAGGATGTGGTTTTGCATGAACCCTGCCAGTGCAAAAGTAGTGTCAAGAGGGAATGGAACCTTCTTTCCCAGTACATCTCTTCACTGTGTGCCAGGTAGCACAGCTTGTCAGCGTATCTTTTGGTTGAATTGCTGGTTGCACTGAGCTTGCTGAACTGAGTTTCAACTGGATTTTGTCCTACTCTTTCCATTAATCCACTTAAAAAATAATCAGCAAATTTGCTTCTGCAAACTTCTTTAAGCTTTCTTTGCCTGAGCAGGTGGTATTAAGGTTCTTACACTGTCTCAAAGACCCCTCTGTGTTTGGTGATGTGAGAAAGCAAATAAGCTGCAGTGCAAGTCTCTGATCCTGCAGATAATTTACTGAGTTGAGGAGGTGAAAAGTTGCACCTTATAAAGCACCTGCCCTTTGAGAGGTGCTGCTTGGAAAAGCTCATTTGTTGTTCCCAGTCATGGAATGGACCCTTTTTCAAGTCCTGTGCTGGAGCACAGAGAAGGTCACTAATATTGTCCATAAACCAGGTGCTGCTTTGTAACTCTCCTTGCACAGGGGTCTGTTAGAGAGTTGGAATTGCTTTCTGTTTCTGAGGTCAGTACAAAATCCCCACAGAAACAGAATTTCCTCTTTATGTAGCAGTGCTGTTCATTTGAGGAGAAAAATGATGGTTAAATGAGGGTTTCTCACTTAGGTGGGTGTCAGGATCATGTAAAGCACATCTGTGCCTGCATCAGTGTAAGATGTTTAATGGTTCAGCCTCTTGTGTGGTGGAACTGTTTCACTCAAGCCTGACTCACCTGGGCTCTTTTTTTCCCTTCTTCTTTAGTGATGATGGCCAAGGAGAAACCGCCAATAACTGTGGTTGGAGACGTTGGAGGAAGAATTGCCATCATTGTGGTATGAGTGTGAGGGGAACAGGTTGGGGGTGGCTTCCTCACAGCAACTTTGCTTCAGCTGCTCTATCCTTGAGGGTCAGAGGGATGGCTGGTATAGGAGTGGGAATGTGTTTTTTAGACACTCTTTTCTCCAGTAGTGCTGGTGGCTTTGGTTATTTCAACTTTCTGTTGAAAACCATTTGCACTTCAGCTCTTTAAGCCCTAAAATGTCCTTGCTCCCTTGATTCTAAGTGTCAGGTGTCTGCAAGTAATGAATAAATCCAGGGAACACAGGGAAAACTCCTGAGGTGTTAAAAAACCCCAAGCAAAAAACTTGCCAAGCCTCTCTTACTTGCTATGCCATGCTGCAGTGTAAGTAATCAACATGCAGCTCCTACCCCATGAAAAAATACGCCTTGCTGATGGTAAACTGCGAGGGCATGTGCAGGGGCTAATTTGTTTCCAAGACACAACATTTGTTCTGCACACTAGCAAAAGGGTCATTAAACCAGGGAAATAGCATTCACAGATTAGTCATGCACATGGCTGTCCTCATCAGCAGCTGAAGTAGACAGGGATTCTATTTTTCATCTGTGTGCATGGCCAAAGCTACGGTACCCTGCAGATCCACTCCTGCCCTGCAGGCTCTGTAAACTACTGGTTTTGATGTTACTTCTGTTTCTGCTCAGGATGACATCATCGATGACGTGGAAAGCTTTGTAGCTGCTGCAGAGATCCTGAAAGAGCGTGGAGCCTACAAGATTTTTGTGATGGCTACTCATGGGCTCCTGTCAGCAGATGCCCCCCGTCTCATAGAGGAATCCTCCATTGATGAGGTGAGTCTGCTCTCCAGACTGCGGAGCGGGGGCTGGCACCAAAACTCACAAATTGATGTCCTTCCCATGGCACGTAGCTCATGTCTGGAATTACTCATTTAATCAGGTGCTTTCAGTTAGCTGGTTCTTCACTAGAACAAAAAAAAAAAAAAAGTGTGTGTGATTAATACTTGGCTCAGATCAGATCGGCTTCCCTGAGTATAATTTCTCCCTAAAAAAAATACTAGTCATCCCTGCCTGGACACTTCCCTCCCTGCAGCTGGGGCTGTGTGGCTGCCATCTCACTGTGCAGCCCCTCTCTCTCAGTTGGTCAGGGGCTGCTGGTACATGAAGAGGACAGGATTTGAAACCTTAGTAATAGATCCTGTGATCTGTGTGGACCCATCAACCTGTTGGAGAGTGCTGGTTATGCTGGTCCCCTCAACAGACTGTCACAGAGGGGAGACCATTTATTTTAATATTTTTTCCTTAATATGCAAGAATTTCTCCTGCTGAGCTGTGAAACAGCAGTACACACCCCTCCTGGAGTCAGTCCAGGGTGGCTGCTCAGGGAGGGTGAATGTTCCAGCAGCACAACTTCCTTTCCTTTCTGGCCCTCCATAGGTGGTAGTGACCAACACTGTTCCTCACGAGGTGCAGAAGCTGCAGTGCCCCAAGATAAAGACTGTGGATATCAGTTTGATCCTCTCGGAAGCCATCCGGCGAATCCACAACGGCGAGTCCATGGCTTATCTCTTCCGCAACATCACTGTCGATGACTAGACCTGAGCCTGCCCCTGCCCTGGATTCCACAAGAGAAGGAAATCTGCATGGAAAGGCAATACCATAAAACATAGGCATAACACAGCTGTTTATTTTTTAGGAGCGTTGAGGTTTTCAGGGTCTTGAGCCATGAGATCGAATAGAAAAAAAATCAACCTGACCAGCACTTTACAAGTGAATAGAAGGGGCCACTGGCAGTGGGGGGGATTACACCTTAATTAAGAGAGATGGAGAAATGAGGTGGTGTGGAATTTTTAAGTTGCTTTAATGATATTTTTTTTAGTGTGTTATCTCTTGCCCTGTAGGGGCAGAAGGAAAAGCTAAACAGAAGTAGCTGTCAGCTTGTGAGAAGGGAACAGAGACTGCTCATTGCTGTGTGGGCAGTGAGAGCAGCCTTTGGGGTTGTTTCTGCCTGTGTCTCACCCCAGAGCACAGAAGGGAACATTCAGGCTGTGCTGCTGGCAGAGCTGAGCCAACAGCAGCTCTGTGCCAGCTTGGTGGCCTCTCCTCTCCTGCACAGCAGAGCAGGCACTTTGATTAAAACTAAGTTAGCGGAACATCCCGAAAGGACAGCTTAGGGCAACCCATTGGCTGCTCCCATCCCTGGGTCAGGGAGCTGGGAACAGGCTCACATGTGTGTCCCAGCAGAGCAGGGAATGCTAGTTAATGTGGTGGCCTTTTCATTTTGCGAGCTTTGGATCATTATTGCTCTTCAGTGACAAGTCACGTGAGGGTCTTGGTCCTCACTGGGACACTTGTCTGCACTGCAAAACCAGGCAGGATTTTTGGAGTTGCCTGGGGCTGAGTTTGTGGCAGTCTTGTGGGGAAGGGAAGTTGGAACAGTATCTGCTTCTAATGCAGCTGTGCTCTCTGAAACACTAACACTGAACCTGCAATAAAAAGTGTAAGATTTTTCAGCTTTGGTGCTTCCTATGAATCCTGTGCCCTCTGAAGAGCTGCTGTGTCTATTCAGTGGGGCTGTAACAAGGCTCACTTGGCAGCTTGTAGCCTTCTTCCACAGGGAAGTAGGACTGGCTGATCACTTCCTTCTTGAGTGATACTAATTTTTGGGTGGAGGGGACACTTGAGGAAGCAGCACAAAATGCATGTGGAGGGCTTTGTCTCCAGGATGATGTAAGGATAAACTCCCAAACTGATTTTCCCCTTGATGAGACAAACACACTCCAGAAAAACCTACACCACTAGTCTGCTGATGTGAGGAACAAATAAAAGCTGCTGGAAGCAGTTGCTTCAACAGCACAGGAAATGTTTAGTTGTTTCGTTTGGGTTATCCTTATTCTACACCCTTCTATTCCACTCCAACATCTAAAATGTGCCAAGGGGCCAGCAGTGACTGAGCAGGACAAACCTTCAATACCAGGCAAACAAACAGACCTTGGCCTGGAGTGCTTGGACCATCTTCAGTATCCAGCATGGATTAAACCTCCACACCAAATTCCATGAGGGATGTGCAGAACTGGATGAGGTATCAAAACTGTTGATGGGTTTTCCTGCATTTTCCAAGTACCACAAACAAATCTCAGCTGTACTCTGTGACCACAGCCTGGCTCCTCAGCCTGGAGGGGTAACATAATGCTGTACTGCAAGTATTGAACAGATCATCTGGAGCTGTGGAGTCCTTGCAGATGTCTGTGCCCCCTTTCTTCTGAGCCAGTGCTGGACAATGTTCTTCATCCTGGAAGGCAGTGTTAAAATT
Organism: Leptocoma aspasia; assembly: GCA_013399835.1. Lineage (NCBI taxonomy): Eukaryota > Metazoa > Chordata > Aves > Passeriformes > Nectariniidae > Leptocoma > Leptocoma aspasia. Next base: position 453,135 of record VXAX01003465.1, read on the forward strand.
GTGAGCAGTATTGCTGTTCTCTCTCCTTCAAAGTGCTTCCCAGACCTGACAGGAGCAAGGTTGGGGCTCATTGAGAGTTGTTGCCCCATTCAGGCTTGCTTTTGCTGGGTTGTATTTGGGTACAAACCATGGAATCACAGCACCACTGAGCAGAGAACTGTGCCTGTGTGCCCTGGGCCATTGTTGTGAGTGAATGTTTTATGGTTGCTTAAAGAACCACCAGCAAAGGTACCAGCAAAAGCAGGTTTAGTATAGAAGTGAAAGTTCCACAAAGTTGTTGCCAAAGTTCACTCTACTACTTACTATGTGGTAAGAGCAAACTAGAATCTAAAACCAATCAATCTAAACCCAAAATCAATCCAAAAATTATCTACATTGAGACTGGGGAAGGGGGAAGGGTAAGGGTAGGAAAGGGCAAGGATAAAAAGGAAACACAAGATGAGTCACGAGGTTCAGAGTAGACCTCCTTGCAAAACTGAGCCCCAGACTTGACCAACAGTTTAGGCCCAAAGGTTTAACAGCACTTAACAGCATAAGCTGTTAAGCTATTGCTTATGCTGAAGTTAAACANCAGCAAAAGCAGGTTTAGTATAGAAGTGAAAGTTCCACAAAGTTGTTGCCAAAGTTCACTCTACTACTTACTATGTGGTAAGAGCAAACTAGAATCTAAAACCAATCAATCTAAACCCAAAATCAATCCAAAAATTATCTACATTGAGACTGGGGAAGGGGGAAGGGTAAGGGTAGGAAAGGGCAAGGATAAAAAGGAAACACAAGATGAGTCACGAGGTTCAGAGTAGACCTCCTTGCAAAACTGAGCCCCAGACTTGACCAACAGTTTAGGCCCAAAGGTTTAACAGCACTTAACAGCATAAGCTGTTAAGCTATTGCTTATGCTGAAGTTAAACAATATAACAATTTCATATACCATTTACCTAAAAATCTAAAGTACTTAAGAATCTATGAGAGCAACATCCATAGTATTTTTGCTATAGTGCATTCCCACTCACACACAGACCTGAAGGAGCCTGTACAAGGTACCTCTGAAAAATTGCCCTCAAGCTCCTGGAAATACATTGAATGTCTTTACATCTTCTCAACAGGCAAAGAATTGAGCCTTGAGGAATGGTCATAATTCCTTTCCATCCTGGCCACAATTCAGGTCAGCAGCTTTCTTTGAAAGTTCAATAATAAAAATGTTGTTCTGCTTGGGTTGTTATTCAGGCAAGAAAAATAATTTTCCAAGGCTGTTTGTTAAAAATCAGGAGCCTGTTAGACAGCACAAGTTCCTGGGAGCAGACAGTGTTTCTGATAAGACTGAGAGTTGCTCAGCCCAGGTGCTGTTCTCAAGGCCAAGGCCAAACAAGCATTTCTCAGATCAGAGTGCAGCTCAAGAGGCGGCGGGGAGGCACCACCAGAATCCACCCTGTGACTAAAGACAACTTCTCTTGCTCCACAGAGTGGCCATGTGGTCACCTCTTGCCTCTGTGCCTATGAACAGGGATTTATTATGTCCAACTTAAAAATTGTGAGAAATTTTTGATCAGGTTAGCTAAATACTGTGATTTTTAAGACTGTTGAATGTGAGGGAACCGTATTATGTATGCAAAGACATCTGTGGGACAGTGCTACCTGTGCAGCTAATCTAAACACTCCAACATATAGAACACTACAGTACATTAAGCATAAAATGACAGAAATCAGCAAAATTACAACAGGATGCAATGTTAGATCTGGAATTCCTGTTGCAGTGGGTGACCATCCAAACACAATCCCACCTATGTTCTCCATTTCTCATCACATCATGGATCTCTTTTGTTTGATGAATAGTGATTAGAGATCTGTGTCCATTGCTTCAGACACCTTCCAGCAGGCAACACAGCTCATCGTGCTGCAGTAATTTTTCCACCAGTGCAAGGTTCATTCCAGTGGGGGTGAGCAGGAAATCTTGCTGGGATGTGTAGGTAGGTTGTAGCAATTCATGGGTTGTGACAGAACTGAATAGTTGAATCGCATCCTCTAATTTTGGAGAAAACTACAAACCCAAATGTTTGAGTGATGGCTTATTTCTATAGAGACGTGGTCTCTACGGAATCACAAACAGTTCTTACTCTTCCCAATGTATATAAGTACAGTTTCAAGCATTTCAGCAGGACATATTTCAAAATGACAAACATTTTGTTCAGTGCCAAAACAAATGTCTTGGGCATTAGTGGTGTTACCTTCACAAATAAATCCCTGTTGTTCCTGTACAACACACTCATCATCAGTGACAGCTTGCCATTTGTTCCCATTTTGTTGGGCCCATACTCTGTGTTGTATTGGAAATAATTCCATGGTGACTTAACCCCAGTGCAATGGTTGGGTATATGGGGTTTACCAAAGAACTGTGTATTGTTAAAGCAAAAGCTGTGGCTTTTCTCCTGGTAGGGTCAGAAGTGAAGTTAACTAGATGCCACCAAGGTTGAAATTCTCATTAAAATTTGTTTGTGTTATCCTTGATTACCTTTTACATTTCAGTGGTCAGGGTAACTCCACAGCTTTCCCTTACAGTTGCTGCTGCAGTAAATTGTCTCCACCACTGAGCTTGGATGTAGCTATAGACAGGGAGACATGCAGGCTCCAGAATGAGGAGGAGAGCGAAGAGGAAGGAGCCTGCTGGCTGTGCCCATCTTGCTCTATCTCCTGCCACCACCTCCCAGGTGGGATGCTTGGACACCTGGGCCTGTGGGATCTGCCTGCCCAGGAGAGCAGGGAACCGCTGCAGGGAATTGTGAGAGGCCCCTGTGGTTCTGACCCCATCAGACATGGAGAAGTAAAGGAAGAAAGTGGAAGCCAGTGAAAGAGACATCACCAAGGCAGAAGCTCTTCCCAGCCCCTCTGGGTGCTCCCCCTGAACCACCCCCTCCTTTGGGATCTGCGTTCCTTGTGCTTTTGGGGAGTTGCTGCCCCTTCTTGGCTGCTCAGGATGTGCTGAAGGCCAAGCCCTGCCCGCAGTGCCCTGTGCCAGCCTGGCTGAGCTCTGTGCAGACCATGGTGGGGGCAAAGGGCCTGGGCCCCAGGGACCCTGCCCTGGAGCTCTCCCTGCCATCCCCCTCTCCGAGGTCAGGGCTCTGTGCCAAGAGATCTGCAAGGAGATAACGACTTGAAGGCAGAGCACATGGCAGAGAACATCTGGACCATCCAGGAGTCCCTTGACTTGGTGAGCTGCCACTGGTGCCCCCTGGAGCTGCCCCTCACTGCGCTGCTCTGCTGCCCCTGCCCTGCAGCCCTTGGAGGCTCCCAGTGTGAAGGGCACCAGGGAGGAAGAGTGGGAAGGGTGTCCCAAGAGTGGGATGTGGGAGCTCATCCAAACCCACCTGGAGCCCACTCCTTCTGCCAGCCTCTCTCCAGCCCCAGAGGAGGTGGCAGCATGGAATGCTGGGACGTGCTGCAGGATTTCCTGGTGGGCAGCAGAAGGAGGAAGAGGAGGCCAAGGTCTGCCAGTGGAGCAGGACTGCAGCCCCCAGTAGCTCCAGCCACTGCGTGCCCCAAGGTCTCTGCTCCTGTTCCCTGCACATCCCACCAGGAGGCACAACCCGGCACAGGCAGAGCCAGGGCAGCTCCAGCGTGCTCTCTGTTTTCTGCTCAGAAAAGGGCCATGCTCAGGGGGATGGGAGAAACAGCAGGAGGTGGTGACTCCCTGGGGCCAGGCTGCATTGGCATCCCACCACAGCCCCTCCTGGTGCACGTGGGCATCTGAAACCCTTGGCTGGGGAGGAACCTTTTGAAATTCAACAAAGGCAAGTGCATGGTCCTGCACCCTGGGGCGTTCATCCAGGATCCCCCAGCAACCACACCTCCATCCCGTGGGTGCAGCCAGCACAAGGCCACCCAGCAACACGAACCCTCTGTCCAACAGTGTGGCTGGGACTCACAGGTGAGTGCCGTGGGGACAGCGATGGCCCTGGGGACAGCTCTGGCCCTGGTCCCTCCGGCTGTCATAGCCAGGAGCCGTGTGATGCCCTGGCATCAGACGCATTTAGCCAGTGATGGAACTGTGGGGATGCTGGTGATGTCCTCCCAATGGCAACAGGTTTCTGTCATTAAGGGAGCCACGAGGAGTGGGCAGCTCCAGGATGGAGCCCCTCTAAAAGAACAGTTGCTCGTGGCTGCCCAGTACACACAGGGATGGGAGGTGGAGGGCACAGACTCCCACACCTGCCATCCCAACCTCACACCTGTGTCCTCTCTTGGTCAGCACTCCGGACATCCCTGTGCCTTGCCAGGAGGGCAGGTCATGACCAGGCTCCAGGGAGCCTGTACCTGTCCTGAGAGGGTGGTCCTCGACCTTCAGGATGCCCTGGGGCTGTATTAAGGCAAAACAGCACCAAACAGTCAATTAGAAAGTTGGGGTTTTTCGGCAGCAAGGATTTAAACCTTATGATAGGTTGTACAGACTGTGGCGGCAACAATTTAAATACTTCTGAACAGCCTGTGGATTAAATTTCCCTGGACAACTTGTGGATTAAACTTCCCCGAGGAACAGCCCACAGATTAAGTTTATTTCAACAGCATGTGGATTAAAATTCTCTGAACAACACGTGGTAACTTTTTTGAACAGCCCACAAACTAAACTTCCATGATGAAAAGCTCATGGATTACACCACCACCCCAATGAACAGCTCATGGGTTAAATTTCCCTGAACTACATGTGGAAACAGCGATTTCTTAACAGCCCGTGGCAGCCACGATTTAAACTTTTAAGGAGAGGAAGAAAGGAAGGAGGAAAGGAAAGAAAACAGAGGTAAAGGAAGAACTTGTGTCACCAGCCCACGTTCCAGCACTGTCCCTGGTCTGGTCCCTTGGGATGGTGGGTGCCCCCCCAGCCCTTGTCCATTGTGGAATTTATAGGCTGGTCCTTGCACAGCCTTGTTTTGTTATTCCTGAACTTTTCACAACAGGGTTGGGGGTTCTTGTGGTTTCAATTTCTCTCCCCCATCAGATGCAAGTGAAATGCTGTCTCAAACTTGTTTTTTGAGATCGTTTCCTAAGATATGAACTTGGTCCCAGAAAAGCACTATCCTGCCTCCAAAAGACCCTCTTTTCCAGCTGAACTTTCTCTCATTATTGTGGTAACATTCCTTTTCTCTTCTGCCTAGTCTTTGAGCATTACTCTTTCAGGTTTACACTAACTCAGGTTTTCAGTCTCTCACATTTATCCCTTTGCCACATTGGCATTCCATTAACTTCCCACTGGTTCTGTTTCCAAAAGGGAAGCCATTCAGTACATCCTTTAAATACAGCAAGAGGTGCTGAAACTGCCATGCAAGGTCTTCATCTGACCCCAGAGAGCACCTGCCCACTTGTCAAGGGTCACTGGTCCTCTCTGTGTCCCTTCTCACCTCCCCAGGGAGCCAGGCTGTGTCCCTGGAGTTCCCTTGCTGCTCCTGGCCACTGGCTGTGTTCCCAAAGGCTTCAGCCCCAGCTCTGGGCTTGCCCCATGTGGGATAGCCATGTTTGAAGTGGGGGGCTTGGCAGGGGCAGCCTGGCCCCTGCTGCCCTCCTGGGAAGAGCAGGCAAAGGGTGACAGGTTGATGGGCAGAAGTGCAGCAGCAAGGGCAGACCTGGGGCTCCTCAGCCTGTCCCCAGCCCCTGTCTTCAAGCCCCTGGCTCATGGAGTGAAACTCAAGCACCCCCTGAGAACCCAAAGGCAAAAGTTGCTCACCCTATGGAGACCCCCAGCACCCACAGCCACAGCACACCCAGCCCCATTTTGGCCTTGCCACCAGCCCCAGTTCCCATGGGACTGCTGGGGATGCCCCTGAAGGAATTCCCACATCAGTGGGTTTTGGGAGCTTCCCTCTCTGTATTCACCATTGTCTAATACACGCTGGAGCTTTTTCCCAGGTGGGAAACCACAAGTAGCCCATTTCCCTCATGGCACCTCCTTTATTTTGTAGCCAGCCAGTGGGTTGGACTGTGCTGGAGTGGTGGTGGAGAAACCAGGCTCAGCACCCCACGATTCCCCTGAAAATGCCAGAACTCCCTGCAGTGCTGTGCCTGGCCCAGGAGCCAGGATCCCCCCAGGAGCTCACCCAGCCCTCCTGTGCTCAAAGTTCCTGAGTTTTCCCAGAGCAGGGAGATGTCAGTGATCCCACTGCCTGGTGGTCAAACCTGCACATTTAAAAGGGAATTTCTAGTTGATGTTTTTTTTAAGGATTTGTCTGATGGATCACTCTGGTTCAAAGATTTTTCCCAGTGTTTGAGTCCTTTACTTCCTAGGCTTGTCTGGAGGCTTGTGTTTATCTGCTTTTCCCTGCTTGTATGGCTGTTTGCTTTGCTAACCCTGTTTCAGAGCGAGGTGCTGAAAATCTGTGTATTGATGGAGTCAGCAGCAGCTTTCCACCGTCCCCACATCTAAGGTAGAAGGGAAACTCTTATGCTTTTGAGACCTCAGAAATTAAGGACTGGAGGTGCTTCCTCTCTGGGGCTGGTCTCCTCCTGGAGTGTTCTGGAATGCTCCAAAGAATCACCTCTCCACAAGGCACAGCTCTCCTGGGCAGGCTCAACTCACCCTGCAAGTGGCTCCTGGGGCACCACCTGCCCAATGTGAGCCGTCCTTGGAGTCATTTTGGGGCTGAAAGTAGAGGCTGGAGGTGTTGTGGCACATGGTCCCTGCAGGTCCTATTGTTTGCTGGAACCAGGACATCAGCAGCAGCAGGGGACATCAGCAGCAGCAATGGGGACATTCCACATAGGGCTGAGCCATTGCTATGCAACAATGGGCATTCTTTGCCAGGGCACGGGGACACTGTAAAGAGGGACACAAGTGGCACAGGCTCCAAAACAAGGAGGAGACAGAAGAGGAAGGATGCTCCTGGCTGTGCACCTCTTCCTCTTCCTTCTCCCCCTTCTGCCATCTCCTACCACCTCCCACTATACCTGCTCCTCTCCAGAGCAATAGCACAAGAAGCTCCTGTTCCTGACAGTTCTGTGCTTTTGGACAGGTCAGCAGCAATGGCAACGCTCACTCTGGGCCAGATGCTGGATGCTGCCCTTGGGTCATCAAGAGCTGGAGCCGTCGACTTTGAGCAGCTGCACAACCTCCTGAATGGGATGCTTTTGCACCTGGGCCTGCGGGATCTGGCTGTCCAGGAGAATGGGGAACCACTGGATGGGGCCGAGGAAAGCCCTTTCGCTTTCCTTAAGGAGTTAAAGCAGAGAGTGGAAGCCAATGAAAAAGAAATTGCCGAGGTAGAGGCTCTTCCTAGCCCCAGGTGCACCCCCCAAGCCACCCCCTCCTCAGGGGTCTGAACCCCCTCATGCTGCTGGGGAGCTGCTGCTGAGGATGTGCTGAAGGCCGAGCACTGCCCAGGCCAGGCCCTGAACTGCCCCTGGCTCTGTGCAGACCATGGTGGGGGCAAAGGGCCTGGGCCCCAGGGACCCTGCCCTGGGGCTCACCCCACCATCCCCCTCTCCTAGGTCCGGGCTCTTTGCCGGGAGCTCAATGAGGAGGTCAGTGTGATGAAGATGGAGCAGTCCCGCATGGCAGAGGACATGCAGCAGATGCAACAGAATTTTAACATGGTAAGCTGCCACTGGTGCCCTCGGGAGCTGCCCCTCACTGTGCTGCCCTGCAGACCTTGGAGGCTCCCGGTGTGAAGGGCACCATGAGGGACAAGTGGGAAGGGTGTCCTGAGAGCAGAACGTGGGCGCTCATCCCAACCCACCTGGAGCCCCCACTTTCCTTCTGCCAGCACTGACCTAGGGAGGGCAGAAGGGCACCACTGCCCACAGGTCAGGCCAGTGGTAGAGGTCACTTCCTCCCTCACACAGGGCTGTTGAGGCATTTGTAAACTGAACAGCCATCCAAAAAAGTAACCTGGGTCTGGGGAAGGTGAGAAGACAAAGGTCCACCTGTGAAATACAGCCACAGCCACTTGGCATAGCCCTGTCCAGGATCCCTCTCTCTGGTGTCCAAGTTAGTTTGCAAATGGTCCTTTTAAATCCTGCTCCTGTGTTCTGACTCCTCTCCCTGTCCTTGCCCTACTCCAGGAAAACTTACAGAACATGATGGAGGATCTGCGTAACCAGCTATTGAGCTCTGTCATGGTATGTCCTTGAGCACACCCAGGGACTGCTCCAGGGCAGGGTCCCCTCACATCAGGACATGGTCCCCAGAAGTTCTGGAGGAAGGGGGGTCAACACTCCTCTGGATCCCATCCTGCCCCCAGTTACATGGATGGCTCTGATGCCTTCCTTCCCAAAAAAATATCTGGAAAAGAGGCTGATGCTCTCCCCAGCCCCAAAGGAGGTGAGAAACGTGGTGTGCCGGGATGTGCTGGAGGACTTCCTGGTGGGCAGGAAAGCAGGAGAAGGAGGAGGAAGAGGAGGCCAAGGTCTGGCAGGTGGAGTGGCATCGCAGCCCCCTGCACCTCCAGCCACTGTCCACCCCAGCACGTCTGCCGAGGTTGCTCAGGACTCCTCTTCCCTGTGCATCCCACTGGGAGAAGGACCTGGCTTAGGCTGAGCCAGGGCAGCTCCTCAGCTGGTCTAACATGGGCTCCCAGCTTGTTTTCTGCTCAGAAGAGGGCCATGTTCAGGGTGGTGGGAGAAGCAGCAGAAGCTGGTACATCTCTGGGGCCAAGCTGCATTAACACCACACCACAGCCCCTCCTTGCTCAGCATCAGGAAGGACCATGGCTCCCTGCCCTCAAGGTCTCTCTGGAGTAGTGGCTAGGGTTGGGGGACAGCAGAGGGATGCTATGGGGCAGGTCTGGGATACTGAATCCTGTTGCTGGAGACAGGAATGCATTGCTGCTGTATTGGATGGCATCAGTCGGGTGTTTGCTGATCCCCTGGGTTGGCTGTAAAAGCCATGGTCATGGAGGTGCTCAAAGGGCTAAATTGGCTGGGGAGGAACATTTTGAAGTTCAGCAAAGGCAAGTGCAGGGTCCTTCACCTGCAGAGGAACAACCCCAGGCACCAGCACAGGCCGGGACTGACCGGCTGGAGAAGCAGCTCTGTGGGGAAGGAGCAGGGGGCCCTGGTGGACAACGAGCTGTCCATGACCAGCCCTGTGCCCGAGGGGACGAGAAGGGCACTGGTGTCCCGGGGTGCCTTAGGAAGAGCTTTTCCAGCAGGTCAGGGAGTGATGCTGCCCCTCTGCCCAGCCCTGGTGAGGCCTCCCCTGGAGCAGTGCCCAGTTCTGGGCTCCTCGGGATGAGAGAGACACGGAGCTCCGGGAGAGGGTCCGTGGAGGGCCACAAAGATGATCTGGGGACTGGAGCATCTCTGTCCCGGGGAGAGGCTGACAGAGCTGAGGCTGTTCAGCCTCAAGAGGAGACACTGAAAGGGAACCGAGGCTGGGAGGGTGATGCTGAGTATCCAAGGGGGATCTGTGCCTCAGCTTCACCAGGAAGAGCTGGGTTCGGAGGCTGGCTTGGGGATCCTGAATGCAGCCTGGTGTGGTAGCCAGCCCATCCTTTCCTTCCCAATCTGCCATGAAGGACATGATCCAGGGACAAGGCTCCCCAGACGGGCAGAAGAATCCTGGCTCCAGGCACCTACGCCAGTGGGATGACGGAGCGCTGATTGTCATCGGCAATGAAAGTACATCTGGGCACGGCTGGGGAGGGACCCGGAGGGTGGGAGGGCACAGTGGGCTGGGCAGGAGGCCTGCAGACTGCTGGGTTTTCCCCCAGCCATGTTCCCCCAGGCTCCTCTGACCCTGAGCAGCTCCCTCTGGTTTCTTCTTCCAGTTACCCTCGCGGAAAGGCCCAAGACACCCTTACCAAGGCATGGGGACAGCCGGCCTGGCAGCCCTCCGTCCCCCAAGGCCAAGACACAGGGCAGAGGGAAGGATGCGCTGGAGGCAAATGCGAGCAGCCCCTCGGTCTCCTCAGGGGCAAATGACATGGGACAGAGTGACATGGCATGGAAGGGCATGGGATGGAATATGGGGCAGAAGGACATGAGACGAAATGTGCAATGGAGCGACACAGGACAGAGTGACATGGGACAGGATGACATGGGACAGAATGTGGGACAGAAGGACATGAAACGGAATGTGCGATGGAGCGACACGGGACAGAATGACATGGGACAGGATGACATAGGACAGGATGATATGGGACAGGATGGCATGGGACAGGAGGGCATGGGACAGGATGACATGGGACAGATCATGGATGAAGAGGTCAAGATACGCATCTCTAAGGTAGAGGCTCTTCCCAGCCCCCTGGATAGTCCCCCTGAGACGACCATTATGGGAGAGATCAAGGATGAAGATATCAAGACGAGCATCTCCAAGGTAGAGGCTGTTCCCAGCCCCTGGGTGCTCCTCACAAGACACCCCCTCCTTTGGGGTCTGCACCCCCATCTTGCTGCCCTTAGACCAAGGTCTGGTTTGAGACCAAGCTCACAGTGGCACAGGGGGCTTCCTTGAGGGAAAGGGGTGGGGTTTTGGGGGCAAGAGCTGGGGCTGAAACACTGCTCTGCTTGCTCAGGCTCCTCCCCATGTTCAGAAAAAGAGTTCGGATGGCGGTTTCACCGCCTCGGGAATGCATCCGAGAGCCCCTGGCACCCAACTCCCTCTCCAGCGGGTGCAGTCAGTACGAGGCCACCCAGGATCCCAGACCCTCTGGATCCCATCCGAGAGTGTGGCTGGGACTAGCAGGTGAGTGCCATAGGCTTTGGGGACAGTACTGGCCCTGTTCCCTCTGGCTGGGCCCATGTGGTGCCCTGGCATTGTATCCATTTATCTACTGATGGAACCATGGGGATGCTGATGATGATTTCCTCCTCCCACTGGCAGTAGGCCCTCAAGATCCAAGGAGGCACGTGGAGGACACAGCTTAAGGATGGAGCAATTCCCAACTGAAGCTGGACTGTAGGTGCACAGGCTTTTGTGACAAGTGTGGGGGACCCTGGCAGGGTCAAGTGACAAGTGGCTTGTCCCCTGGCAGGGCTGGGACACACAGTGCCAGAGCCAGGTCATGACCTATCCTCCTGGCAGGGCACAGGGGGGTTCTGGGTGCTGACCAAGAGAGGACACGGGTGTGAGGGCTGGTTGGGATGGCAGGTGTGGGAGCCTGTGCCCTACACCTCCCATCCCTGTGTGTCCTGGGCAGCCACAAGCAGCTACCCTATTTTGGAGGCACCAGTGGGACCGAAGTGAGCGTGTCCCAGGCTGGGAGCATCCCACCCCAGCAAGGGGTACAGGAGCCCCCCCTTTTGACCTTGCCACCAGCCCCAGTTCCCATGGGACTGCGTTGCCCCTGGGAGAAATTCCCATAGCAGTGGGGTTTGGGAGCTTCCCTCTGTGGATTCATCATTGTCTAGTATGAGCTGGAACTTTGTCCCAGGTGGGACTCCACAAATAGCCCATTTCCCTCATGGCACCCCCTTTATTTTGTAACCAGCCAGTGGGTTGGACTGTGCTGTGGTGGTGGAGGAGAATCCAGGCTCGGCACCCCACGATTCCCCTGAAAATGCTGGAACTCCCTGCAGTGCTGTGCCCAGCACTTGGCTCTGTCTGCATAGTCAGGGCTGTGTCCCCCAGGAGGCTGCCCAGCCCTTTTCTCCCTGTTTCAGGATGCTCCTAAAGGCCCCCTCTTCCGAGTATTCACCTTGTGACCCACTTGTGAAGTGGCCTAGCCGGTGAGTGGCACCAGCACCGGTGCATCGGGGGTGGGACAGGGGCAGATGGGTGCTGGCAGTGCCCTGCAGCATCAGGGGTGGCTCATCTGGCCCCTGTCACCCACCCGTGGCCCCTGTCACCCTCCCCAGACGCTCTGAGTTTGTCCGGTCCACGCCGCCACCATCCCCCGGCTTCTCTGCGCGCCTGCCCCACGCTCGCAGGCAGCACCAAGTACAGGAGCACAGGTAGGGACCTGGGCACCCATCCCTGGCCCCCGGGGAGCCCTGTCCCAGCAAGGAGAGCTCTTCCCTGGGTGGGTTGGAAGGGGCTGGAGGAACCCAGGCAGAGAGGAGCTGCAGAGGGTCGGCTGGGCTTGCCCCAGGTCACAGGGGTTTTACAGCCCTCCATGCTGTCCTGTCAAGCCCTGAAGCCACATGTGATGAGTTGTGTGTGGTGTCAGCCTGAGCTCAGGCTTGGTGGGGACTTGGTGCCTCCTGTGAAAGGAGTTCCCAAAATCAAGCCCTGGAGCTGGGACAGCCCTGCTCCTGCCTACTGGTGTCCCTGCAAAGGGCACCAGGACCTGTCACAGCCATGGGCAGCTCTTGGGGCTGTGGGGAAAGGGCAGATCCTGCAGGGCTGGGTGGGCAGGGGTCTTCTGCAGCAGCTGGAAGAGGGGGAGCACCCCCTGAACCCCTCTCTGGCATAGAAGGTTGAAGCACAGGGTGCCACGGCGCTGGGCACTGAGCATCCCTGTGCCCTGTCCCACAGGGAGCAGGCACCCGAGGGCTATTCCCGCAGATCACCGATGTACTGTGGGGGCAAACACACCAGCGTCTGCCCCGTGCAGCCCATGGAGCCCCTCCTTCCAGACCCCAACATGGTAGGGATGGGGAAGGTGGGGATACAGACCGGGGACACCGAGGCTGGGAGAGTGATGCTGAGTGTCTGGGGGAGGATCTGTGCCTCAGTTTCCCCAGGAGGAGCTGGGTGGGGAGGCTGGCTTGGGGATGCTGAACACAGCCCAGTGTGGCAGCCAGCCCATCCCCTCCTTCCCAGCCCGGCACGTTCGACCTGGTGGGAAGGGATGGACTCGTGTACCGGGGCCGGACTCCCCCGGGGTTCGACTGAGCAAGGGACTCCAGCCTGCAGAAATAAAAGGCGACCAGGAGCTAAGCACCTGTGCCTCTGAGTGGAGCAGGATCTTCTCTCCATGCACAAGGAAGGGCCGGCAGCATCCCTCGTCCTGAAAACAGCCCCTGTGAAACCCCTTCCCAGGGTCTGTGCCAGCCCCCTGGTGTCGTGCACCCCCTGGCCCTTACGAGCCGCACTTGTGCCCCGCCAGGGACGCCTGTGGCCCCAAAAGGGGTCTGGGACAGCAGGAGAAGGAAGAGGAGGAGCTCATTTGCTGCTGGAGAAGGGGAAAATGGAGAGCTCAGTGGGAAGGGCAGCAGCAGAACACTCTTCGATGCTAAAAGCAAATCCCACCCCAAGCCGCTGGTTTGCTGTCGCTTACCCCCCGGGATGTCGCTTATCCCCCGGGAAGGCACCACTGAGCTGCCTTCCTCATCTCCAAGTGAAGAAACCCCCGCTGTCACCTCCTTGTCCCTCTTGCAGCGCTGCCACTGATTGAAGGCACAAACCCCTCTGCTCCCCACCTCCAACAAACACACCACAACCCCAGGGGAGGGACACGTCCCCTACTTTCCCTTGTGCCACTCCCCAGCCCCCCGTGCCACCCACCGCTCACCGGGGACGGGAGGAAACCCGAGTGTGCGCTGAGACCCAACACAAGACGTGCCACGAGTGGGGGGTGCCGGGCAGGGAAACCCCCATCCCTGGAGCAGCAGTGGTGACCGAGGGGTGTCACAGCTGGGGACACATGGCTGTGTGCGCAGGGGGCTGGAGATGTCCCCTCTACACATAGGCAGTGACACTTCCTGGGGGGCACACAAAGCCGGTGGCAGCTCTCGGGTGAGTGGGAGGGTGAGAAACCCTGAGGGGAACTCCACAGGAACCAGAGGGGGACCCAGAGCTTATGGGGGACATCCCCTGGGGGCTCCCTGTGGAAACCCTGCCATCCTGGTGGATGTCCCCAAACTGTCCCCCACAGGGATAGCTTGCATCCCTGTCAGCCCCACTGTACTCCACAGGCATCTTAGCTGCCAGGGAGTTCCCCCTGGAATGCTCTCCCTGGTGAGTTTGGTTTTTCAGGGGAAAACCAGGTGCTCAAAACCTGCTTTGGGGGTACTGAGGTGGGCACAGCCAGATCTGGAATCTCCCCAGTGCCACCTCCTGGAGGGTAACTGGGAACACTCTGAGCAAACCACTGGGCACCAGAGCAGAGCCAACAAAGAACCATCCTGCACTCCTGGCTGGGGTTGAGGGGCTTAAAAACAAACACCTCTGGGACCAACTGCATTTGCAGGACATGGCCAGGCTGGGGTCACCTCTTTGGTGCCCATCATCCTCCTGCCCCTTTTGCTGCCCCCAGAATCCAGATGCACTCTATGAACACCCCCAGCCCCTGCACCCCTTGAACACACCTCCCACCCCAACACCCCCAGCCTTGGGTGATCTTCAGAGCAGGTAAGTAACCCCACACCGGGGATTTTTTTTTTTTTTTTGCCTTTTCTCCTTGGAGTTTGTGCCATCCTGGGGACCTCCCCATCCCTGCAGTAAGCTTTGGACCGTGCCTTGAGCCTCCCTGCTGTTCCCGGCATTTCCAGAGCTGCTGTGCTTCCATTTTTGGGGTTTTACCCCAGTTTGTTGTGTGAACGCAGTGGCCACGGGCCTGGTGAGCTCCAATAGCCTCTGGCTGGTGGCCCTTCTGCAGAGGGGGACACTCAGAGGACATCCCCTCCCCAAGTGTCCCCACAGCACTGAGGCCTGGGGGGGCTCATCACTGGGTGGGTGATGGGGCTGGGGGGCCCAGGTTGCTGGAGGGCTTTTGCAAGCTGTGAGATTTTGTGAGGGGACAGACAGGGGTGTTGGCTGCACCCCCTGGCACGTGGGGGCTCCTCGCTGCGCTGGCACAGCACCCCCATGGCCCTGGGTCTTCCCTTCCCTCTGATCCCCTCTCTTTGGGGACAGCAGTGATGCCTTGTGGAGGCAGAGCACAGACTCAGTCCCCGCTGGTGACACTGCCTCACAGGGGAGTCACCCCCATTTTCAGTGCCCTGCCAGTGACACCCTCCCAGCAGAGAGAAAAGGCAGGGACAGCTGGTGTTAAAAAAGTGATTTTTTTTTTTTAATTTTTATTATTTTTTAAATTAATAAAAAACCTTCAACCTGTTTTTTGCTGGGTCTTTTTTCTCTTTTTTTTTCTTTTTTTGGTTTGTTTTTCTGTTTGTTTTTTTTAAGCAACATTGATTTGAAAACTAAAAAACCCCCAGCTCCCCCCTGCCTGGGGAAGCACCACGTGGGGCGGTCACAGGGACAGGGGGACATCACTTTGATAAACCCCCAGGCCCTGGGGGTGCTGAGGGAGGGATTGGGGGCAAGTCCAGGGGGGTCTGTGCAAGA
>VXAX01003465.1:472024-501914 GCA_013399835.1 Leptocoma aspasia
TGAGGGCTGTCTGTGGGGACAAGCTGTCAGCTCCAGCCCACCCGAGACAAAGGGGGAGGGAAAACACGGGCTCCCCAAAGCTCACCCCGCAGCCCCCCGCTCGCTCCCACCCCCCTGGGACCGCCCGGGGGGCGAACAGGGGTGCCCCCAACCCCGCCAGGCCTAGGGGCTGCCCTTCACCCGACCCACCGGAGACCGTGTCCCCCACTCGCTCAGGGGCTCCCACGCGGGGGGGACACCCCAAGCCCGGTGTTCACACCCCCCACCTCCCTGCCAGCGGCACCCCCATCCCCAGATCGGAGCGCGAGGGAGGGGCCGGGCCGCTGGGCCGCAGCTCGGGTTACGGCCCGGGGATTAATAGACCCGGCGGAGCCCGGGGCCCGTTCGCTCCCCGCCCCGGCGCGGGTGCCGGCGGGGGCGGGCAGGACCCCCCAAAACCCGGCCACGCGTGTCGGTGGGCCGGGGCCGCACAGGCCCGCCCCCACCCCCACCGCCTTCCGCCCCGCGGCTCTGCGGGCAGGCGGGCGGCGGATCGGGATCTGGGGCGTCCCGGTTCGCGTGCGGTTATCCCGATCCGTGCCGGCGGCGGCCCGTCCCGTACCTCGAACTGCCAGTGTGCCGCCTGCAGCAGTTGCTTGGCCTGGTCGGCGGCGCAGCCGGCCGCCAGCACGAACTGGTTGATCATCACCTGGTGCCGCAGCTCTTCCATGTTCACGGNGGAGGCGCGGGCGGGGCTCATTGAGCGGGGCTCGGCTTGGGGGGCGTTCATTGAGAGGAGCTGTTTATTTGGGGGGGGCATTGTCCGGGGGGCTCCGCCCGGCTCTGGGTACCCCTGCTGGAGGGGCCGCCTCCGCGGGGGCTGCACCTTAACCCTCTGCCTTGGCTCCCCCAGCCAGGCTCCCTCATTCCCTTAACAAGGCTCCTCTCTTCCTTCAGCAAAGCTCTCCCAGCACCCCGTCTCCTCCTTCCCGGGGACCCTGTCGTCCCCTCCGGGGATTCCCCCTTCAGCGCCTGTCTTGGCTCTCCCAGCGCCGCCCCCCCCATCTGGGAACCGGTTACCCTGGGGATGGGACCCTAAGCAGATGCCAGGGCAGGAGCAGGGACCCATCCTCTTCATCCCCATGCCCCTCCTATGTAAAGGCTACAGGGTTAAGGGCAGCTCCCAGTTTGGGGGCGGGGGTGGGTCGGGATTTTGTGTTAATGGTTAAAATCCTGATGACTGAGCTCTAGTCTCAGCCTGCAAGGATGTTCTTGCCCCACACTGCGTTTGGGGACCCGGGTGGGACTTGTGCCGTTCATGCGTTGAAGTGTTTTGATTAAAAAGGGAAAATTGGCATTTAAACCCCAAACAAATAAAGAAGGGACTTTGCAAATGTGTGGTGTGAAAATAGGTTGATCTGGGAAGAGCCATTGGAGGTTTGGATGTGGCAGTGGTGACCAGCTGGTCAGGGGAGAGGGAATGAGGAGGTAGAGTGATAGAAACTTGAAGCTGCATGTGCAGCAGGTTGTCCCCAGCAGTGGGGGCCTCCGTAGGGCTTCTGCAAAGTCCTGGTGGTCCCATGAAGGTGAGGTCCAGCAATGCCAGTGTGTGGTTGCCCAGGCTGGATATCCTCCTGGGATATTCAGGGGGATCCCATCACTGGGATTCAGCAATGAGTATGGAGGGTCCTGCTTGCTAGTAAGATTTTGGTAGCTTTGTCTTCTTGATGCAAAACCAGCCTTGAGAGAGGTGGAGGTGTGAGAGGAGCAATTCCAGATGCAGAGATCCCAGACCCACCTGCCTCCTGCACGCAGCCCTGGCAAGCTCTCAGAACCTCCTGCTTGCCAAAGCCACCCACTCATGTGCACAACACGGCTTTCGAGCTGGGAGCGGCCAGCCTCGGGTAGTGCCTGCCTGGGAAACCCATGGGAATGCAGCTCCTGGGCCCTTGGCACCCAAAGCTGTGACAGAGTAGTGTTGGTGACATTTGTAGAAGTCAGCAGAACTGTGAGTTTTTCAAAATGAACTGCTTTTCGGGGCAAGATTTGCTGTCACCTCTCCATGCTGAGATGCTCTTCCAGATGTGCTGCCCTGACACCCTGCTGGGACCCTGGGGGTCACCCCTGCAGGCAGAGGGTGGGCCCCCAGCACCTCCCCACGCAGGACCTGTGGAGTCCTCGGCAGACACTAACGAAGGGTCACCCCCTCCCCAGCCATTGCCACTGCGGGGCTGCACAGAGCAGAGCCAGCCCAGGAGGAGAGGGGCTCGGCTCCACAGCCTGTGCCAGTGACTGCTGGGGGAACTGGGAATGGACTGGGTGTGCACACAAACGCTTTCTGCTGGGGGTGAGCTGTTATAACATTAACTGCTGTGCTCTACTGTGACTCAGTTTCCCTCTCAGGACAAAGAGGCAGGATCCTCTCTCCGTGTCACACACACATCCCAAATCCCACAGCCGGGCAGCACGAGCTTGACTTGCATCTTGCCCGGCAGCACGTGCATTTTGGATTTAAATGTTGCAAATTCTCTGGATTCCCACTCCAGGTCAGCCATGCTGGGGTTTCTCCTGGCTTCATGTGTGCTGGGATGTGCAGCCGGGCAGAACTGGGAGGGACCCTGCCCTCGAAGCCATATCGTCACCCAGCTCCTGCCAGCGCTCCACTGCGGCACTGTCCTACAAAATCCTCTGCTGCAGTAATCGCTGGGAAAAAAAAACAGGAGCCGTGCATGCAGGCAGCAGCTCTGCGTGTAATGACTGCCGGGTTATGGATCTGCACGGGGATAACTTTGAATTATTATCTGCACTAAAACCCTGCAGTCTGCTGTGTGCGGGTAATGAAATGTGCTGGCTCCCTCTCCCAGTTTCCTGCTGTCGGTTCTGGCTGGAGCGAGGCGGGGAAGCAGGGCTGGCATCTCAGCAGCGCTGGGCTGTGCTAGATTTTTTAATTATCCATGTGTAGAACAGGATCCCCAAAAATGTGTGTTGGGCATCAGCGTGTGAGCAGGGATCAGTTCCTGTGGTCTTGGGGCTCCCAGCTGGGTGCCAGCACTGAGAGCTGCTGCAGGCTCCCAGTGTGGATGTTGCCCTTGGTTCCTCTGAGAACCACTTGGGTTGGAAAAGACCTTTAAGATCATGCAGTCTAAATCCTCCTCTGCAGCCGGTGCTACTGCTGGCACCGAGCCCAGGTGTGACATCCAGCAGCATGGACATGGTGGCACTGCTGGGAGTGTGGGTCCCGGTGTGACAGTGACAGGCGGACAAACAGGGTACAAAGCCACCCCGGGCTGCTCTTTGATTTGATTTTCTCAGCTGCCTCTGGGGCTGTGTGGGTAGGAAGCGGTTAGGAAGGGGGTCCATGTGTCCCTCTGCAGGGAGGGGATAAAGGGGGAAGCCCCAGGGGCAGCCTTTGCTCGTCACCACTGAGTAGCCGAGGACATCAGGGCAGCTAATCCGCCTCTCTGCACATGTCCCGTTTGATATTTATAGCACTCGTGTTATCAACTCAAATCAAAATCATATGATGCTCCACTAACTGGCGCTGCCGGACTAATTAATCACCGGCGGGTTTAAGTGAGCGGTCAAAGGGTCCATCCTTCCTCTTCGGCTCCAAGTGGAAAATGAGTAGGTGACCAGTGCTTCCCAATAATTTAACGCTGGGGGAACTGGGGGGGATCAGTTGCGGTGCACTGGAGCGGACAGGCAGCTCCCTGCCTCCAGAGGCTGCGCCCGGCGGATGCAGCTGCTCCTGGTGTGGAGGCGGAGCTGGGAAGGCCGGATGGGGATGATGGAGATGTGCACTGGAGGGGGCCTTAACCTGGCCCCTCCCCAGCGCTGCGCGCCCCTGAAGTGCTGCTGGGGGGGATCAGTCCCTGTGCCGATAGCTGCACAAAATCCTTTCCCCTATAACCTATTGGGAAAAGTGGCGGGCTTGTCCTTCTCCCAGGGGACACGCCGACGGCAGGGGGTACAGGGACAGAGGGAACATGCCCAGTCTGCCCCTGGGCGTCCCTGAGCTGGGATTGCTGCTCGGTGCCACCCAGCTGGTGGGACTGTGGGCAAGGATGGGAGAGGGGTNTGAGCCCCGGCCCGGCCATGGGGGCTCTGACCAGCCGGCAGAACGCAGGGGTGGAGGAAGTGGATATCCCCGCTAATTCCGTCTACAGATACCCCCCGAAATCCGGTGAGCCCCCGGGGTGCTTCGCGTCCCGGTGCCGCTGATGGGGAAAGAGAGGGGAGCGAGTCGGGAGTGCACCGGGTACGACCTTGCTCCGGGCGGGGGTGACCCTGCGCACCCCAAAGCAAACGCTGACGCACAGAGGGGGGCACCCTAAAAATCTGGGTCTGGTGCGGGGCGCCCTGCGTGAGTTCGACGCGGGAGGGATCGGGGTCACCGGGCGCCCCTTTGCCAGTACACCCACCCCGCTTCCCAAACTTGGCTGAGTTGACGCGACTTTAATGACATTATTGTTATAATTATTTCTGTAGCCGTGGTCTGCGGCACCGAGTTCGGGAGGCGCTTTTTATAGCCGGTTACTCCGGTGCTGGCTGCCCGGGAAAATCCTGGGTTTAAATTCCCGGGAGGATGAGGCAGGCTGGGGTGGGAGGGATTGGAGGGGATCCCTCCTTCCCAGGGCTCTGCCCCATCGTAGCACCCCAGCCCCTGCCGTGGGGAGGCTTCNGGACAGAAGTCACTGGGGGGTGACTGAGAGTCGCGGATGATGGCGAGGAGGGCCACTGAGCGGTACTGGGGCAACTGGGTGACACGGGGGATGGCAGGTGGGTGGCACTGTGGGCACGCGTGTACCACCGCGGGGGGACAGGTAAGTGGCACCCGAGGGGGGACCCCGCTGGGTGGGTGGGGAACACCGGGGCAGGGNGCGTGAGTTCGACGCGGGAGGGATCGGGGTCACCCCGCTCCGGGCGCCCCTTTGCCAGTACACCCACCCCGCTTCCCAAACTTGGCTGAGTTGACGCGACTTTAATGACA
Organism: Leptocoma aspasia; assembly: GCA_013399835.1. Classification (NCBI taxonomy): domain Eukaryota; kingdom Metazoa; phylum Chordata; class Aves; order Passeriformes; family Nectariniidae; genus Leptocoma; species Leptocoma aspasia. Next base: position 476,994 of record VXAX01003465.1, read on the forward strand.
TTATTGTTATAATTATTTCTGTAGCCGTGGTCTGCGGCACCGAGTTCGGGAGGCGCTTTTTATAGCCGGTTACTCCGGTGCTGGCTGCCCGGGAAAATCCTGGGTTTAAATTCCCGGGAGGATGAGGCAGGCTGGGGTGGGAGGGATTGGAGGGGATCCCTCCTTCCCAGGGCTCTGCCCCATCGTAGCACCCCAGCCCCTGCCGTGGGGAGGCTTCGCCTTCCCGGCTTCTCTCCCTGACTCGAGGCTTGCTGGTGATTCATCTCCCGCTCCCGAATCCGGCCCTGTCTCAAACCTTGTGCGTGACCTTGGAAAATCCGTCCCTCCACTCTGTGCCTTACTTTTCCCTGCAAGGGCCGGGCTTAGCGGGTGTCCGAGGGGAACACGCTGGGGAGGGAGGGGTGGTGGGGTCCAGCCCTTGGGTGGGCAGCGCTTCAGAGCCGCAAAAATACCGGCACCGGTGGGTGATGCCCTGGAGCACCGTGCGTGCATGTGAGGAGATTGCACAGGATCCTTGCAGCACTAAATATTATTAATAGGTAACTATTTTGGTAGTTAATAGGATAAGGTAAACGCTCGGATCGTTAGCACTGTGACAAATTACTCACTAATTACAACTAAAGACCTCCTTAAGCAAGAATTACAGCCAACACAAACCCTGCGCTTGTCCTGAAAAGCTGTGCTTATCTTTTTTTTTTTTTTTTTGATCTAAAATAGGTTGCACAGCTGGCTGGAGATGGCTGATCCTTGACAGCCTAGCCTCCCCCAGCTCCCCTTTCTTTGTGGTTTCAAGGCCTCTGTCACCTTGATGCCAGGTGAGGCTGCACCAGCCCCTCCATGGGATTGCTCTTTGTAGGCACGGTGTCTCCACGCATTACAAGTTTTTCCCTTGGGACCCCATCTTACTTAGGGGCTCTTGAAATATCTGGGTACAAAGGGATGGAGGGTGCAAGTGCACCCAGCTGAGCACTTCCAAACTCATCTCAGCTGGCAGAGGTCACCAGGCTGGTGCTTAACTCCGGTTTTCAGTGGGAGCCCGGGGCTCCTGGTTGTGCTCAGCTGGCCTGGTCCCACCGCTGGGGTCTGGGCAGAGCTGGGGGGGATGGTCCTGGTGCTGCCCAGGGTCCTCAGGAGAGGGGCAGGAGATGCCCAGGTGACACAGCCATCTGCACTGGAACAAGGGCAGGCTGGTGGCCCTGGGAGATTATGGCTGGTCTGCCTTTAATCCGAGTGGGATTTGGCTTCAGCGCTGCCGGCAGCCGAGGGAGGACGTGCCAGGCAGCAGAGCCGATTCCTCTGTGCCAGCAGCACTTCCCTCACCTCAAAAGCCACCTGGAAACAGCCACTGGTTTGGAAATGTGGTCCTGGAGGGGACTCTCGTGGGACCTTGGGGCATTTCCCTCTCTCTGTGGATGTGGCTTTTGCTGTTGGGCTTTGGGCTCTCTCAGGATGGTCAGTGCAGCCTATGGGAATAGGGCAGCTGTGTCTTGTCCCAGTTTAGCATCTCCTCATCCTGGGGGTCCCATCCCCTCCAGACAGGGTGTCAATGGAATTCATTAAACTATAGTTTTTGAAACAAAGGCTGAGATTTACTTCTGTGGCTGCCATTGGGAGGAAGAGCCAGTGGGGGCTGTAGATGGAGCCCACTGCCTGGCTACTGGGATGGCTTTTGGGGCAAGTCTCCAGCTTTCAGCCCCTGTCCCCAGCTGAGGTTGGCACCGAGCTCCCCTGGGGCACATTGGGACTGTGAGCAGGGCCCTGGCTGGGGGCAGGAGCACAGGGATTAATCCTGCAGTGACACCCCCTGTCCTGGGGGCACAAGCCCAGGTGGTGGCACAGCCGTGGCAGGCGAGGGCTGACGCAGCAGTGCTGTGGACAGGGTTTGGCGTCAGCTCCGGCTGCTGCTGGCTCTGGCTGCCTGCTTTAGAGCACAGAATTAAATAATGGGCTGCCCAGGGGCAGAAGCACCCAGAGCCTTTAACCAGCCCATCACAGCACCCTGTGCTGGCACCCGTGGCCGCAGGGTGTCCCTGTGCCAGCGCCATGCCATGGCCACCCGTCTGGGCTGACCGCAGGCTGTGCAAACCCAGTGCTTCTCTCACCAGGAGTGTGGGGATGAGCTGGGAATGAGCTTTTCTGGTTTAGCAGCTTTGGAGAGTGAGGATATAATGTTGGAGAGACAGAGGCTGCAGTACCAGAGCCCAGCAGGGCAGCAATGGCTTGGGGCACAGTGCAGGACATGCGTCACTGCATGCCAGAGCCATGGGCACAGCACACACAAGGATCCTCACCCTTCTCTGTCACCTGGACAAGGTGGCATCGCTGGCACTCGTGGAGAGAGGGAGGTGACAACTGGTGCCAGACGTGTCCTGTGTGCTGGTGCCAGCAGATGTGCAGGACACAAAGACTTTTTTTGCTGGGAACCTCAGGCAATTTGGGTTTATTCCCCCTTTCCAGCAGCCACTCTGTGCAGCCCTTCCCGAGATGTGGCTGTCCTTGACAGGCTCTCCTTCCCCAGGAGAAGGTGTTGGATTTACAGTCAGCCCATAATAAGGTGGCTGTGGCTGGGAAGGTGCTTCCCTGCCCCCCAGCCATGTCCAGGGAGTCACCGACAAGTTCCTGCCGATGCCCTGGGCTTTCCTGTGCTGGTGCTTCCCCAGAAAAGCCTGGCATGACTCAAGCCTCTTGTTTAACAGCAAGGAGGACCTTTCCTGGGAGGGAGCACAGAGCTGGTTCTGCCTGCTGTCAAGAGGGAGTTGAAGCCTCTGGGGGATGTGCTGGGAGCCTGCAGCACCCAGGGATGCTCCCAACCCCTGGCAGGAAGACTGGGTGATGGCAGTGCGGTCCTCACCTGCTCTCCCCATCCTGTGGGAGCCCCCAGCACGCACTAAACTGTGTCTGGGCCAGTCACAGAGAGCCCGTGCTCCATTTCCCAGCTTTTCCTCAGTGCTGGGGTGGCTTTTCTCCATGTTTAAATGTAATTTTTTTGCCATCTCCTGCTCTTGCTCCAAGTCGGTGTCAGGAAAAGCTCTGGATGGCCCCATTCTCCCCTGGCTGTGCTGTTGCAGGCAGCTCCGAAGGCACTTTGCTCTTGAGGCTTTTTTTTCCACCTGGCCGAGTCCTTCCAGGCGAGCTGCCTATAAATTATGTACATGGAAAATGGGACCTGAAAGCAGCAGGCATCAATAATTGATGGTCGACATTTGCTAACGGGCTCGCTGCATCCGGGCATCCCTGTGCCTCGGGGCAGAGCTGTGGGACCCCACTCATCCCTCCTGGCCCAGAGTTAGATCCCCCCTACTCCTCCCCTTGGGCTTTGGGCTCCCTTTTGGGTTTAAGTGCAGTATTAAAGCCTGATCCAGCCCTGGACAGTCCCTGCCTCTGTTGGAAGCTGATTGCTGTACCCACAAGCAGAGCTGCAGCCCAGGCTCAAGCTCCTTTATCTGTGGTCCTCAAATGTTTGGTTTTGGGGTGTCCCCCGCGGGGGGCTGGGGGGTGCAGATGGATCTATGCTGACAGGTTTGGGGTTTTTATAAGCTAAACGTTGTCCTTGTGGCTGTCAGGATGCCAGATACTGTGTCCATGTCTGGCTGACATGTCCTGGTGCTTCTGCTCACCCCTTGCTGCTGCCCCATCCCTGTCGACCTTTCCCTTTTTTCCCACCTCAAGTCCCAACCCTCCAGCCTGGCCAGTTCCTGTGCCACAGCATGCTTTCCCCTCACAGCCCAGATCTCATGGACAAGAAGGAGGCAGGAGCAGGTTGTCTCTTGGCTGGGTTGGGAGGAAACCCTCCTCTAGTGGAGAAGTGCCTGACCTGGGGGCTGCTCCCAGCTCAGGGCAGGACATTCCAGTGTTTGGGCTTTGTGAGGGAATAAGGGACCCTGGTCATTGCCCAGCGTTCATCAGGGCAATGTGGAGCACTCTGCAGGGCAGGTGCTGACCTCCTGGAGGGTCTACAGGACCCCAAAATCCTGCCTCCCGCAGGTGAGCCCTTCCTAGGGAAGGCTGCAGGCTGAGAACTGACAGAACTCGGGTCAGTTGTGCTTTGCCCACCTTCCTGGTGGCAGCTGCAGCCAATCTGGGCAGTGTCTGGCTGCGGACACGCTGCCTTGGGTGGCAGACATGAGGTCTGTGACATCAGGCTCTGGGCAGGAGCAGCCCAGCCCATTTTGAGGGCTGTATGCCGGGTCCATGCTGCCCTTCCTGGCAGCATCCCCGGGGATGTGGGAGTTAGCCTGGCTCCTCCAGGGCTCACAGAGTTCTCTGGCACGTCAGGCTGTGCCCCTGCCTCTCCTGCCTCCTTCGGGGCATGAGCTGGTGTTTATGGCCAGGATTAGCTCTGCTCTGCTGCCCCAGGAGCCGTCTCCTCTTCCTCCTCACGGACCAGGATCCGTCTGCTCCTGTCAGTGCGGGGATAGCTGAAGGTCAGGGTGACCTTGGGTGGCTCAGGCCATACTGGGGCTCACAGGGATTTCCCAGACAGGGAAAGGAGAGCTGTTAAATCCCACGGATGGAGCAGTCCCCAAGGCCAGCGCTGCCATGGGGCTGGACCCCTGCACCAGCCCCATCCCGGCTCTGTGTGCCCGGGCTTGGACCGTGGAGCTGAGGTGGGTGGGATGCAGGAAGAGGGGAGGGCAAGCAGGGAGTGTGGCTTCTTGGCAGCCTCTGCCTGCCTGGGGGCTCTCAGCGTGTGAGCTCAGCCAGAAAGGCTCCCAGCAAGGTGACCCTGGGGACAAAGTCACCTCCGAGCCATCGATCCGGTGGCTTCGTGCCTCTCCATCGCCCGGCTGGAGCCTCCTCCTCCCCCTCCGCTCAGGCGCTCGCTCTGTTTTCATTTCAGGGAGTTACTTTGCCAACCACTTCATCATGGGCGGGGAGAAGTTCGACTCCACACAACCCGAGGGGTACCTCTTCGGCGAGAACAGCGACCTCAACTTCCTGGGGAACCGGCCCGTGGTGGTGGGTACCGGCGGGGACAGGCGCTGGGGGGACCCGGAGCACAGGCACGCCCCTTCCCAGAGCGGTGGAGGCTGTGTGTGTCGTGGGTGTGTGGGACAAGACTGCTGGCTGTCCCCCTCCACGGGCAGAGCCAGCCAAGCCCACCTGGAGTGGGCTGAGTGGATTCTCTGGTGGCTCATACAAGGGCTGAGTTCCTGCTGCAGCCTGTCCTCTATCCAGGACTAATGGTGAAGGGGAATTGGGCTGATTTAATCCAATTTCTTTCTCATTCCCTTTCCAAGAGCTGCGTTGTCTCTTGCCTTCCCCATCTCATCCAGGAGCCATATCCCAGACAGGAGGGCACATGGTGGGGGGCATAACACAGAGGCACTTGTGTGGTTCAGGGTAGTAGAGCAGCTCAGACAGGAGCAGATGAAATTACTCCCCAGGCAAGGAAGGGGAAGAAATAAAATGAAAGTCAAAAGGCCGAAGGTAGGTTGGGGCTGGGGATGGCATGGATGGGTTTTGCAGTGCTGGGTGCTGCCAGCTCCAGCTGGTCTCAGGACACAAGGGAACCCACCTGGAGAGGGGTCCCTACACCCCAGGCCCCTGGAGATGGTTTTTGTGTTTGCTGCCTTTGGAAAGGGAGGAAATGAGAGCAGGCCTTCAGTCTGGGAGTGATGTCCCCTCTCATCCAGATGTCTCTCAGCAGTGGGACAACTCACCTGCACTGGCTGGAGGAGTTTGGGGGCTTAAGTATCAAAAGATTCAGGGTGAAGACTTAAAAGTCAACGAAGCTTTTCTGTTAAGTCGAGATAAACTTGCCTGGTGCTTTGGCCCAGCTCTCAAGCATTGCTTGCTGCCAGCAAGGTTCCTGTTTCCTCTTTGGAATTGGCTTTGGTGGTGTTTTGGCAGCATCATGTGATCCTTCAGCAGGGATCCTGGCAGAGGCAAGCTTAGGAGCACCCACAAAGCACATGAGCACTGGGTGGCCAAAGGCAGTGCCTTTCTCTCCATCCTCTGCGCTTCCCCAGAAAATGAAAAGTCAGCACTCAGGGTCTCTTCCAGCAGCAAGTGTTGAGAAATCCTCTTGATTACAGTAAAAGCCTCTAAACTGCCCAGTGAGCAGTTCCCATATCAGCAGCCCTGACAGCAGAGCAGCAGGGAAGGCAAAGGAACAGCTTGGAAACAGCAGAGAGAATTAATAGAGCGCCACGAGCTAAATTGTCTTGCTCTGGGTTTAATTACCGATGGCTCTGGGCTGCAGAGCTGTGACCAAGATCCCGTCTCCCTGGGGAGCAGGGGGAGTTCTGGGGCTGGACTTTTGGGTCAGGCCAATTTTGGGGGCTCAGGGAGGAGTTGAGGAGGATCTGTGTTGGTTCTGGTCCAAGCCTGTGCCCAGGCAACACTTGGGCCTCTCTGATGCTGCCTCCGAGTCCTGTCCTGGTGCTTCTTGGCTCTGATACTTTTGCTTTCTGGCCTCCTGTGAGAGCCCTGTTGGGCTGGAAACATTAAAGATGGCCACTGCTTTTTGGTGGGGGATTAATTTGGGGTTCTTTGGAGATCAAGGGCCAGGTGATCTTGGAGGAATTGTGTCCCAAGTCCTCTGTGAGCAGAGCACTTTGTCTGAGCTATGAACAGCGCTGCTGCCACAGGGATGTGCAGGGCAGCCAGAGGCTGTGCAGGTTCTCCCCTCCATGGATACATGATAATCTGGATTTTCCAGCTGGGAACAGGTTTCCAAGGGGCTGGGAAGGGCGTTGCAGGTTTAAGTAGCTGCCACCATGCAGGGGCTGAGGAGCAGAGAAGCTGTTGGAGGCTCTCAGAGAGCACAGGGGAAGCCGGGAACTGTTGAAATGTGCCACTGGGTTTCCCTGCCCACGCAAAGCTGCTGGGGTTTGCTTGCAGAAAAACCCCAAGACAGACTTTTGAGGGTGGTTTTTATTTCACTTCAGCAAAAGCTGGCCTGCACCAAATGTTGCTATAGGCACGTGGATGACATTCTTAACTTCACCGCAACAGTTACCCATTTTTTTCTGTTGTGTTTCAGCTTGATTGAAAGTGACGAGATGCAAAACGTCCCCTGAATAGCCCGTTTCTGATGTGCAAAATCTGGCTTGTAAAATTTAATTTAAAAAACAAAATCCAACCACCCCCAAAAAGTGCTTTTCACACGTGGGAGTGAAAGAGCCCGAAGTGGTTTCTGCAGCACAAAATTTGCCTGTGGCACTTCCCCGTCCTGCCCAGCCCAACGGCCCCTGTGGGTGGCACCCAGGGGACCTGGCTGCCCCTTCCCTCCTCTGTCACCCACCCCTGGCTGCTGCAGCAGGAGCGGGGGTGCACCCATGGGTGCTTTCCCTGCCAGGGCTGGTTTGGGTATGGTTTGACTGGGTGAGGTGCAAACAAGCAATTTTGGATGACTGCATTAGTTTGAATAACAGGGGATGTATCACGACATGGCACAACACGTCATGACATGGCTCAGCTTCAGCCTGGAGCGTGTTCTCACTCTCTCCCCTCCAGCTGCCATGGGTGACTCTGCAGGTGCTCGATTCTGCAGGTGCACATTTAGTGACTCATAAAAAAGTTCGTTAACAGCAGTTTAATGACTCTGCTGCCCTTTTCCCCTCCTGAAGAGGATGAGAGCAGTGGGACACAGTTCCACAGTGCTGGGAATTCATGTCCAAAGCCTCTGATGCCATCAGCCGTGCTGTGCCCAGCCTAGGCTTTAAACTGCCTTTAGTGGCACCTGTGGGATCAGAGCTGTGGGATGCTTGGATGGTGATGGTGGAGCAGGGAAGGGACACAGCTGTGCCTGCACTGAGGGGTTCTGCCAGCTGCCTGTGCCATCCTGTCCCTCTGAGCCCAGCACAGGTCCCCCAGTCCCATCCATCTGTTCTGCAGGGCTTTGGGGACAGGAAAGGTGATGATGGCTTTGAGGACAGGTTAGGTAATGATGGCTGTCCCATGTGAGAGCACCAGGGACATGGGAAATGGGCATCTGGCTCCCTGTAGGGCATCCCCAAGTGCCACCTGCAGTTCAGTCTTGTCCCCTTGGTATTGGGGTGGAGTGGGTGCCTCGGTGAGGGACAATGGGACAGTGTTTCCTCTCCAGAGGCAGCAGTTGAGGCTCTTTGACTATCTGCTATTCCTGATGGCACCTGACACCCTCCTGGCTCTGCCTGCCCCTTGGCACATGGTGGCAGCTTGCCAACGAGCTGGGCCTTAATCAGGGCTGATCCCTCCTGGAGCTAAACCTACCTGGGAGATGCAAAGGGGAGATGTGGGACCTGCATCCCTTCCCCACTGCCCTCAGTCTCCTTTGGGTGACTGCAGTGCCAAGGAGAGGGTGTCCCCTGGGTGCCACCATGTCCCCTCTCCCCAGGGAGCCCTGTAGCCCCTGTCAAGTGGGCAGAAAGGACTGGGAAGGACAATGACACCTTGGAGGAGGGATGCTGCTGCCTGCCCGCTCTTGCCCAGATGCCTTGCTGGCTCTCTGCTCTGAGCACGGGACTGGCAGGGATCCCACCACCCAAATCCCATCCACCACAGGGAGGAAACAGGGACACTTGTGCCTGTTTTTTCTTGGCTGGTAGGCTGAGAGAGAGCTTCAGCCTCTCTCTGCCCAGCCTCATCCAGCGGCACAAAAATCCATCAGCAGCCACCTGCCCTGTGCCCCACGTCCCCCTCGCCCTTCAGCTGAAGGGACAAGGAACAGCCCCTCTGTGTGTCCCCTCCCCAGTGAAACTGTCCCTGCTGTCCTGGGCTTGCTGTTTGTGGAGAGATGTCCCTGTCATCATGCTGCCTGGTACCCAAATGCCAGCAGAAGCTGCGGGTGCTCAGCACCCATCAGGATGCCCAGGTCACCCCAATTCCCTCTGTAGGGTGTTGGGTTTGGGTCACTGGGGGGTCCACGGCCACCGTAGTCCCCCCGTGTGCGTCTGCCTTCACCGGTGTCTCTCTTGTCCTAGTTCCCTTATGCTGCTCCACCTCCTCAGGAACCCGTGAAGACCCTCAGGAGCTTAATCAATATCCGCAAGGACACCCTGCGCCTTGTCAAGTGAGTGCTGGCACCCACGGCCCTGAGCCACAGGGGGGGAGGGTCCTGCTGGGTGCTCCCAGGGATGGTGGGCACGGGGCTGCTCGCATTCCAGCAGGGAATGGAGGGATGAGCCGCTGCTGAACGTGCCCTTCTCCTCCCGTTCCCGCATGCCAGCACAGGCAGTGCCGCAGGATTAAAGGAGCTTAGCGCTGCCTTTGAAGTGCTTTGCTTCTTCTTCCTCCCCCGCCTTCCAAAGGCTTTGCTGGAGGGAGGCTGGGGATTGCGGCAGGGCCCTGAGATGCGGGATTACGGCTGAAATCTGTCTGCGGCGCTCCCCAGCCTGCAGGCGTGACCTTGGGCATGCCAGGCACTCTTGTTGTGCCTCAGTGTCCCCTGATGGAGGGCAGCACCCCTTTTGGTGCCGAGGGGATTAGTCCTGGAGCACCCCAAGGCCTGTCTCCTGGACCCTCTGTGCTCCCCAGGTGCTCAGAGGAGGTGAAGACCCCGGGGGAAGAAGTGAGCAAAGCCAAGGTGCACTACAACGTGGAGTTCACCTTCGACACGGATGCTCGCGTGGCCATAACCATCTACTACCAGGCAACTGAGGAGTTTCACAATGGGGTGGCGAGGTGAGGGGCCCCAGCCAGGCCTGTGTCACCCCCCAGCTTGGCCTCTGTCCCCCCAAGCCTGGTGTGTGCCCCTGGCTGATGAACATGGAGCCTCCCCCCCAAGCATCTTTCCTCTTCAGGACAGGAAACAGCTGAGGGTGCTGCTGAAGTTGGAGGGGGGCTCCTTGTTTCCCACCAGGTCCTTGCCAACCCTGCCACCTCCTTCTCTGTCACATCCTGCTCCCTCTTTTTACCTTCAGGTCAGAACAGAGACCAGAGGAAATAATTTTCCCTCCCAAACCCCTCCAGGTTGGCTGTGGAGTTGTCCCTGTCCCCTCCTATGCTGTGTTAGCTGCCCTGTGTTTACTTTACCCTGTGGATTATTTTAGCCCTGTTTAGAACTTCTTACCTCAGCCCCAAGAGGCACCTGGCAGGGAAGGAGTGACACACTCCCCCTCCCATTTTCCTGGCATCTCCATGATCCAGGGAGAGCAGGAGGAGTGTGGGGACAGCCGTGGTGCCCTGACCCTGTCCTCTCTCCATGGGACAGCTACACCCCCAGGGACAACAGCCTGCAGTCGGAGACGGTGCACTACAAGCGGGGGGTGTGCCAGCAGTTCTGTGTGCCCTCCCACACCATCGACCCCTCCGAGTGGAGCGAGGAGGAGGTGGGTCCCCCCAGCCCCGACATCATCCCATGGAGATGGAGGTGGGATGAAGCCTCAGCACTGCTCCATCTCACCAAACCTCCCCTGTCTCTCTCCAGCTGGGCTTTGACCTGGACCGCGAGGTTTATCCCATGGTGGTGCAGGCAGTGGTGGATGAAGGAGAGGGTGAGGAGGGGGTTCCTTGCTGGGATGGCCTTTCCCAGTTTGCTGGCATTGTGATGCCAGCTGGGCAGAGCCTCCTGCTTTTCCCCACTGCTGCCGTGGCTCTGCCCATCCCCCTGCATGTCCCCTGAGCCCTGCATCTTCCTTTGTGTCTTGCAGAGCACAGTGGGCACTGCCACGTGCTGCTGGCCACCTTTGAGAAGGTAAGTGCCAAGTTGGGGCCATCCTTCCCGTCCTATCTCCATCACCCAGCAGGTACAAGAGCCTGGAGAACCCCTGGGAATCGGGCTGATGCTGCTGGACTGGGGCTGTTTTGGGCTGCTCCTCAAATCCTGGGACTATTCCCTCATTTTAAGCACCCACTTCTAAGGCATTTGGGCTCAACTCCATCTTCCTTCCTCCAACAAGTCTCCAGCTTTGCAATGTGTGACCTTCCACAGCTACCTGGTGCTGGGCTGTCAGGAAAAGCCAGAATTCCTGCAAAATGGGCTTGTTGGGAGTGGGGAGGGAGCAGTGACAGCCACAGGGTGGGTGGGTGGGTGCTCTGGTGCAGCAGCCCAGGGGTGCCACCCATGTGCTCTTTCCTCCCTCCAGCACAGTGATGGCACCTTCTGCGTGAAGCCACTCAAGCAGAAGCAAGTGGTGAGTGTTGAGGTGTCCCTGAGGTGCAGGTGTCCCTGGACACCCTGCAGGGGAGGCACTGAGGGGTTTTGGGGAGCCCCAAAAGCCCCAAGCCTCTCCCAGCCTTGCCCCTGCCTCCCAGGGAGTGCAATTTCGAGGTTATCAATGCAAAGAGAACCCCTGGGTGTTGGGGGGAGGAGGACTGGCCCAAGTAGGGGCTGGCTCTGGGCGAGGTGTCTCTGCTCCTCACCCCTTCCCCACGGGGTTGCAGGTGGATGGTGTGAGCTACCTCCTGCAGGAGATCTACGGCATCGAGAACAAGTACAACACACAGGACTCCAAGGTGTGTGCCTGCATCCCCCTGCCTGCATCCCGGGGGCCTTCCCTCATCCCTTCTTCCCTTCCCTTAGCACAGCTCTGGCCACTGAAACGTGCCCAGGGCAAGAGTTTGCAGCACAGCACAGAGCTGGTGATGGCTGGGCATTCTTTGTGTTGGCGTTGAAGCTGCTGCAGGCAGAAATCTGAAGGATTGAGCTTTTCTCCCCCATCCTTTGTGGTCCCTTGGGGGAAGGGTGATGGCTTAGATAGAGAGCATGGGGTTCAAGGCATGGGATGTGCCTTATGCTCTGCTCTAATATGTAAAAATTGGGGTGCAAGTTTGGGTTTCTGTTTCCTTTGGCCTCATCTCCCAGCCTCCTGGAGGTGAGCAATGAGATCCCAGGGGGGCATTTCAAGAGCAGGCAGTCCCTGGACACAGGCAGAACTCCCTCTGAGCACCCAGCCAGTATTTTAGAGCACCCACCCTGGTGCCACGTGGGCTGGGGACCCCCGAGGCTGAGCAGTTCCCTCATGTCCCTTGGGCAGGTGGCTGAGGACGAGGTGAGCGATAACAGCGCCGAGTGCGTGGTTTGCCTGTCGGACCTGCGGGACACCCTGATCCTGCCCTGCCGCCACCTCTGCCTCTGCAACACCTGTGCTGACACCCTGCGCTACCAGGCCAACAACTGCCCCATCTGCAGGCTGCGTAAGGCCTGGGGGGGAGCTTGTGTGGGCTGGCTGGCATCTCTGGGAACGGGCTGGCATCTCTAGGAATGGGCTGGCGTCTCTAGGAATGGGCTGGCGTCTCCCACCCTCGAGCTCTGCAGTCCCTCTAGCCCCACTGGGGATGCTCCTCTTGGGAAGTGGGGTGTCATTTTTTGACAGGTCTCCTTTCAATGCCTGGTTTTCACTCCTCCCTTTTTTCCCTGCTGCCGCAGCTTTTCGAGCCTTGCTTCAAATCCGAGCCATGAGGAAAAAGCTGGGCCCGCTCTCGCCCACCAGCTTCAACCCCATCATTGCCTCGCAGACCTCCGACTCCGAGGAGCACTCGGTCAGTGCCTGGCTTAAGGTGGGACCTTGGTCTCTTCCGCCAGGATGGGGAGGTTTGGGGATCTGTGTGTCTCTGAAGAACAGGGTTTATTTATTTATTGCAAATTCATCTTGCAAAAAACGCAGGGTTGATATTACACAAAAAAGAAAAAAGGTTTCTGGCAGCGTGTCCATTCTCTAGGTTTGAGCTTCTTCCTGGGGCATCTTGGTCCCATTGGGAGTGAGGGGATCAGCAAAATGACCCAGGATCCTCACGCCATCTCCCCTTCTCCCAGTCCTCAGAGAACATCCCCCCGGGTTACGAGGTGGTGTCACTGCTGGAGGCCCTCAATGGGCCGCTGACGCCGTCACCGGCCGCGCTGCCCCTGCGAGCGCTGGGGGACCCCCCGGGTGTGGGGACCCTGCCCTCCTATGGCAGCGATGGCCCCCTGCCCCCCCTGAGGGCCCTGTCACCCCTCGAGCGCCTGCCCGACTGTGGCCCCCCTGGGCTCAAGCTGAAGAAGAGCATCTCCAAGTGAGTACTGGGGTGGGTACGGGAGTCTGGGGGTGCTCAGGGGTCTGGGGGCTGTGGGCAGGGCTGAAACCCTCTGCTTTGCCACTTTGGCCAGGTCCATCTCACAGAACTCTTCCATCCTGCCCGAAGAGGAGGATGAGAAGTCATGCACTGAGTCAGAGCTGAGGGTCTCCAGGAGAAGATCCCCAGCCCGGCATGAGGAGATGAGCACTGTCCCAAATGTGCTGGTAAGAAGTTGGGGCACTGGTGGGGCAGCAGGTTTGGGGAGGCTTGACACCAGAGAGACTGGCTGGGGTTGCCCCTCCTGGCTCTTCCTCCATCCATAAGAATGCCTGGAGGAGATGGGCCATCCATGCTGAATATCCCCCATCCCATCCTTCTGGTGGGCTCCTCCTCCAGGAATGTGGTGCAACGCCAGAGAGTGAAAACCTCACCCTGTCATCTTCAGGAGCCATTGACCAGTCCTCATGCACTGGGACACCCCTCTCCTCCACCATCTCGTCCCCAGAAGGTACAGCATGGAGGGGCTCATAGGTGCTGGCAAGGCAGGAGGGTGCCATCATGATCTCAGGACTGTCACACTGTGGGGGGATGCAAAGAGGGGTGGCATGGCCCCTTTTTACCCTGCCATGGACATTGGATGGAGCCCCAGGGTGTCACCTCTGCTTTGTCACCTGTAGACTTGGAGATGGGAATCATGGGGTCACTGATAATGCCTGCTTTGTCACCCTGTAGAGCCAGAAACGGGGGGCTGTGAGCCCTGGGGACCTGCTGCTGGCAGCTTTGCACCCATCACATCTCCGTGGCATGCAGCCAGTCCTTCCTCTGCGCCCCACTCCTCCTCATTAGCCTCTCTTCCATTAGTGGGTGCTGTGCCATAACTCCCACCAGTGGGTGGGGGGGGTCCAGCAGCCCCCTCAGCCCCTGCTCTCCCCCAGAGCCCGTGAGCAGCAGCCTGGCTCAGTCCGTCATGTCCATGGCCTCCTCCCAGAGCCAGCACTCCCAGCTCAGCACCGACACCGTGTCCTCCATGTCTGGCTCCTACATTGCCCCTGGCACGGAGGAGGAGGAGGAGGAAGAGGAGGGGGACATGCTCCCCTCACCTGCGGCCGCAAGCGCCACAGCCTCTGATGGAGAGGTAGGGATTGGGGGTTGTTGGTGGAGCCCAGGTTGGAGAGCTTCCCCATGGGATGTAACTCCTCCTCCAAAACCACTGGCACCAGAATTTTCTTTTCGTTTTCTTTCCATCTTTCCCACCTTCCTCTTACAGTCAACACCTGTGGAGTCCCCAGATCTAAATTTTGTCAGCATTTCTGCCGAGGAGCGTGATGCCGAGGTAACTGTAACCATCTCACGAGGAACTGGGAGCTGTGGTGACACCCAGCACCGTGGGGGGATCCCAGTTGTGCCCATGAAGGGGGAAGCTGGGCAGCTGGCACCACGTTCCCCCAGGGCTGGGTTGAGGAAGGGGCTGCCCATGTATCCATGTCCCTGTGGGCTGCCCTGGGGATGGATGGGGCAGTGGGGCTGTGCCCCACCAACAGTCCTTATCCATGGAATCCCCAGGGCCAGGGATGTTCCCCCAAAGGGACCTGGGAACAGCCCCTGGAACAGCCCCAGGCTAACACTCGCTGCCTCTCACCTGTGCCACAGGGCAACGATGTGCTGGAGGACGAGGACGCCTCTCCCACACAGGAAGACGGTAAAAGGCCCTGGGTCGTTGTTGTCCCCTCGCTTTCAGCTCACTGTCACCGCGAGTGGGAGGTGCTGTGCTGTCCCCAGCTCCCCCACTGCCATCAGGGAGAGCCCTGGGGGACTCTGTGGGCACTGGAGTCAGAGAAACATCTGTCACAGTGGGGATACCCACAGGGGGGCTGAACACCAGTGGGTGGGGGAGCCAGCCAGCCATGGGGACCCCAGAGAGCTCAGTGTGGGACATGGAGCAGGCCATGGTTGGTGTGCAGGATCCAATGGTTTTTCCAATTAGCAAAATGGGAAAGAGGCTTCTCTCTCTGTGTTTTTTCCCTCACCAAGGTCTTTTCTCAAATCTCTGAAACTCTCCCCTGTAGAAATCAGTGTCTGGGCTGATTCCCATAGGAAGGGGCTGCAGAGCTGTTCCCTCTGGGATGCTTTCCTCACTTTCTTTGGCCTGTCCTCAAAGTGCTTTTGCAAGTCAACACATGCACATCTAGGGCTCCTCTCGTCTCCTCCCTTGAGCTCAGACAGCCGAGGAAAGAGGTAGTCACCTCCATGCCATTGGCCACTAACTGCCCTGGATTGCTTTTGGGCAATAGGGAGGCCTACAGTGTGCCCCCTCCCACATTTCCAAGTCTCTTTTTAGCAAAAATACGACAAAACTATTTCCCCATCCCGGATGCTCAGCCAAGCTGGAAAGCAGGAACACCCATGGAACACCCATCCCCAAATCATGGCCTCCGACCTGCAGAGAGGCTCGTGCTGATGGGGAGACTCAAGTATAACAAACAGGAGCAATCAGGGGCTGTGGTGGACATCCATGGGCATCCCGACAACTCTGGGAGCAGGATGGCCTTTCTCCTTAGGACACAGTCCTACGCCTGTTCTCAGCAGGGCTGTTGGCACATTTGGGAACATCCCTCCTGAGGTTTAGTCACCTGCATCTGATGGATGCGGGTAAGAACCTGGGGGCTGATCTCTTGTAGAAGCGATGCTAATAAGCAGTTATCTCCCTCATCCCCAAAAGCCTCCATCCCCCCTGCAAAAGCTTGGCAACGGCTTCTTTTGCCCCACGCATCCAGCTACTGCCTCTTCCTGGCATCCATGCAGCTCTCACTGCACTGCTGGTGCTGGAGAGGCTCCTGCAGGAGGTGATGGGTGCCACCACAGCCTGGCTGTGCCAGAGGGAAGGTTTGGCTGAACCCTGGGCAGGTTCATGCGTGTGCCCGTGGCCGCATTGTCGTTGTTCCGCTGCCCTCCGATGTGGCCGGTGCGAGGAAAGGAGCAGCTCGGGCTGTGCCCAGGCATTATTGTCCACTCTTCACCTGCTCCCACCTCGATGCATCATTTCTATGTAATTTTTTGTTTTGAAAGAGGCTGGGGAGGGGAGAGGAAAAGCCCCAGAAATCCCAACCCCCAGTGCTAAAAAGGCCGTGGCATTAACTGCCTTAACTCCCTTCCAGGCCCGAGGACAGGCGCTTTCCTCGGTCTGAGGTGTGACAATAACAATGACATGGGCATCGCACACGTGAAAGCGCTGGACAATAAACTGTGCTCTGAGGCCTGCTTACCTGGTGAGTGGCCGTCTGCTGAACATGAACTTGGGGTGGGGGGGACAGTTCCACTCTTCCCTGCATCCCCCCAGCCCTTTGCATCCATCCCTCTTCTCCCATCACCATCATTCCCACCATCCTGGCCACTATCATCCCTGCCAGGTTGTCCTCACTGCACCCCTCCACCCGTCCCTCTGTGGGGCTGAGCATCAGACACGTCACCACCCATAGGTCAGGGTGGCCTGTCCAGACTGGGATGTCCCCAGGTGGCTTTGCTGGGATTCTCTGTCCCTTGGCCAGGGGGCTGCTGGCACCCCAGGAGGCACCAGTCCTCCTTAGGAAGGTGGTTGTGTGGCACAGCTGTAGCCTGGTACAGGCTTGTGGTGGGCACAGCAATATTTTGGATTGGGATGTGATCCACAGGCGGTCCAGCTGTACAGCAGGATCTGCCTGCCTTGTCCTCCCTCCAAGGCCAGGGAGATGGGGTGTGTCTGTTAGGTCATCTTTCTACAGAGCCCCAGTATTCATCTGTCTTTCCCATTTCTTCATGCTCTCTAGTCCACCCTCCTTCCACTTTTGTTTCCTCCCAGCCTCTCTCCATCCCTTTTTTTTCTTCCTTCCCCCAGGCTCCTCCGTCTGCGTGAAAGTTCATGTTCGCTCTGTGCCAACACGGTTTTTTCCACCCACGCTTGTGCCCCTTCCCTGCCCAGAGCTGCCCAAAGGTGACAAATGTATTGAACACCCCTGGCCCCTGTGTGGAAGGGAGCAGTGGGCTGGGGACCCTGCCCAGCCCTGCAGGCTCTGCTTCCTCACCCTGTGTGTGGGGAAACAAGCCAAAAAGCCAATACAATACCCTCCACGGGGTCTCTGTCAATACATTTGTGGACAAGCTGAAAGCAACTCTGCCTGTGCCTTGCCCCTTCAGCTGACTTTGTGGCAGGTCCCAGACCTTCAGCAGGTGCTGGAGAGCCAAGAGGGTTGGTGAAACCCACTGGAGGGAGGGGAAATCCTTTCTTCTCCCCTGCTCCTTTGGGAAAGCCTCCTCTCCTGCTGTCTTGCCTGTTCCTGGTGGTTTCTGTGCTGGAGAAACACGGCTGAGGCTCTTGGGTAGGAACAGGCGCCTGCCACAAAAGCCCTGTGTCCCCTCCATCACCCTCTGTCAGCAGCTGGCTGAGTTCTGCTGGCCTGGGGGGACTGGGGAGGGAGTTGGGGGTGTCCCAGCAGCACCTCTGCTTTGTTGGAGGGCCTGGCAAAGCATCCCTTGGCTGTGGCAGTGGCCAAAGCCATCCTTGACTGCATCCCTCTTGGTTGTGCTGGGGGGAGGATGAGGAAGGGGGAGCTTTGCAGCCCAGATGGCTCCGGCACAGGGTTAAATTCTTGCTCTGCTGTGAGGTGTGAATTGGCCCTGTCCCCTGCCTGGGCTGGGGTGCAGGAGCTGGTCCCTGGGCTGAGCCCAGCAAAGGATGCCCTCTCCATCCCTTGGCCACCACACCTGTCCATGTGTCCAGCAGCTGCAGCCCTCAGCACAAGCTGTGCTGCATGAGAGGGGTGATCCAGCCTCAGCATTTGTGGGGAAAAGCAGAGGGCTGCCCCTCGTGCCGGGACCAGGGGCAGCGGAGGTGCAGAGTGGGGACTTTGGTGGTGTCCATGGTCCCTTGGGAGTGGCAGACACCATGTTCTCCATCCCATTTCACTTGCTGTAGGATACAAGGCATTTTTCCCA
Organism: Leptocoma aspasia; assembly: GCA_013399835.1. Classification (NCBI taxonomy): domain Eukaryota; kingdom Metazoa; phylum Chordata; class Aves; order Passeriformes; family Nectariniidae; genus Leptocoma; species Leptocoma aspasia. The sequence continues at coordinate 494,886 of VXAX01003465.1, forward strand.
CATAGTAATGGACAGTGATCATTGTTTTCTGACTTTCCTTTTTGAGTTGCTGCAGCAGTTTGTGTAAATCAGGATGTTCCAGCAGTTTTTAACCGGAGTAACATCCATTCCAGTAGGGGTTATAGACAAAGTATCATGTAACACATCTAACATACATTTTGGTGCACAGATTTTGGTAGGGAGTAGCTGAAGTCACACTCTGCTCTATAGGTGGAGTTACAAATACCTCGATTCAAGTGGTTACAAAGCTGTATCTTTGTTTTCCACTGTTAAATTGTCACAAGGGGTTCTTAGACACACACACCCTTGTCCTATGGATACTGGGATGGATTCAGGGCCATTATCAGGACACATTTTGAAATGATAGACACAGTTCTGTGTCCAAACACACAGCTTAGGCTATCAAAATATTACTTTCACATATAAGCCCCATCATTCTCTCACCACACAGCCATCTGCATCAGTGGTTTGCCATGCTTGTGTATGATTGTTCTTAAAAGCCCATGCTCAGTGCTGCAATGGATCTAATCCTGTTCCTACCACAAGGATTTGGTGCTTGGTACATACAGAAGCACTCTGTATTGCTAAGACAAACACTGTGGCCTTACCAGTGGTGGGGACATAAGAAAATTTGATTAAAGACTGCCAGGATTGAAATGCCCTTTCAAATTTCAATGAATTAAAGTCCCTTTTCCCATTCAGTGATTATCCCAGCACTGGTAGAGTGTAACCACAACTGAGCTGGAATACAACTGAGTGCTGAACATACTGCTTTGAGCAATTTCCAGACCATCAGCCAGTTGGTCATTGGCATTTGGATATTTTCGATATTTGAAGCTGACCACTCTTCAGTTTCCATGAGTAGATAAGGAAGATCTTAAGGGCTGATCTATAGCGTTCAAATTATTAATGGTTGCACCCAATTGATCAGTCAGAGTTTCAAGACTGATAATTGTTCAATACTCCTATTCCAGTTCCCAATATATCAGTTAGATGTGCAAGGTAACAGCCTCTGGTTTAGCCAGGAAAACCACCAGTAGAGGAGGTACCTGTAAAAGATTAATGTTTTGGTCTGATAGCAGAAACATTGGTCTGCATCTCTTTAAGGACTAGAATTAAACAATATTTGTTGTTGTTCAACCAATTTGACCTTGGAATGTTCAGAGTTGATTTTATACGTTTTGGAGAAGTTTTTGGAGCAGTTGTGGAGGGTATGCTGGGCACCCTTAAACCCTCTAGGGTACAGTCAGCTTCTGTATCATAAGGATCTATATCATCAGTATCATGTCTTTAAATTTACAGTCCTTTAAGCTCATGGTGAGACACATTGGGGGTGTTCCGTATTTTGTGATTTTGTTTTGGCTGTATCATTCATAAATTTCTCAGGGGTTGTACCCAGTTCATGACAACCCCATTCAGTGATTGTAGGGAAGGCAGTTGCATCCTGACCCTTGAGATCTGTGGTGTTCAAGAGTCTACATCTCCAAATCTGTCAAGTCTCTTGGACGGTCTCCAAGCTGGTGACATTTGATAAAGATGATTTTGTCCTCTCTGTAATGGACGAAGGCACGGGAAGTGGTTCCGCAAAGCTTCTTTTGAAATCTCTGTAGATTTCAATCTGGTGGGAAAGAGCTTTGTGAGGAGGCAAAAGTCCCCATCCCAAAGATTTTAGGACACAAGGTTTAACTGAAACCTATAGATCCATGTCCTTGTGTGGATCCTGCAGAGTGTGGGTTGCAGGGGCTGTCCCCAGGGTTCAAAGCATCCTCTGGCCACAGCCTCTGCTGGGGGCAGGGTGGCAAAAACAGCTTTGGAAAGAGAAACTGGGGAAAGGCATCTGCCAGAAAGGCTGGCACCAAGGTGGGGGGGCTGGGGAGCTGCTGTAGAAAACCTGAAATCCCCTGAGGGCTCCTGCTGGTTTAAAGCCACGTATGCTCTGAGCTGTGAGCAGTGGGCCAGGCGAGCCGGTTGGGTTTCACCAGGATGGGATTTGGGAGCTGGTCTGCCCAGGGCAGGTCTGCCAGCTGCTGACAGCAGGGGAGACCCCTCCAGCAGCACGAGGGGTGGGAGGTGGGTGGGCTCCAGGGCTGATACCCTGCTCCAGGGCCAGACCATGTCCTGTTGCCCCAGCCCTGCTCCTCGGCAGCCTTGCAAGGGTGCACTGAGCAGAGCTCGGTCTCTGCACTGGAGCAGTGACTTATCAAGCTCTTAATGGGATTTCCGTGTGCATGTACATGCGGTCCTGTTTAATTATCCATTCCCTCTGGGAGCTGCAGGCTTAACATGCCTTGCTCTCCAGCCTGAGCTCGCCATGAAAAGCCAGTCGAAATAGCAGCTGTCGCCTCCCATAAATCAGCAGGCAGCAGGATTTTGTTGCCCCCCCCTCTGAGAAAGCCTCAGCCCTTGGCCTTGGCATGCCTTCACACAGTCCTTCCAGCTCAGAGCTGCCCTGGGCACAGGGCTTAACCTCGCTGGAGGGTGCAGCCAAGCTGCCTTAGGGGTGCACCCCCTTCCTAAGGGCACCACGCAGCCTCTGATGGGTTTGGTGGTGGGACACAAGCCAGAGGCCGAGCTCTGCCATCACCCTGCCCCAGCTGAAGGGTGCTGCCCAAACTGGGAGCCTGCAGCCGGAGAGGAGGCATGCAGGGACCCAGCTGGCCCCGCACCACAAGCATGTCCACCCCTCGGTTCCCCTTGGCACGAAACCCCGGGAGGCTCCACGCATGGGGACCCCTCACCCTGTGCCCAGCGGCAGCTCCCTGCCCCCTCCTGGACCCGTTCACAGGCGGCGAGACCCCCAGGCCCCACGGTCACCCCATTTGCTCGCTCGTGTGCATGTCCCCGTGTCCCCGCGCCGCCTCCGCTCCCACCTTCACCATGTGCCTTCTGGTCTCTCCTGCCACGCAGCCGCCGTGCCGGACTCCTGCCCCATTAACATTGAGGAATAGGTGAGACCATCAGACCCCCAGAGCTGCACCTGCCTCGTGCCCCGTCCCCTGGGGGGTTGGCGCTGGGTTGTCACCCGTTGCTGGTGGCCCCCTCACTGCCCAGGCCAGGGGGACATCCCTTTGTGCCTGACCTGCAGCCCCACAGGGCACCTTCATGTGGCCTCTCACCGGGCAGAGGGGGCATAGGTGGCCCCCTTCTTTTGGGTTATTTAAAACCCAGCGATGATCGCGCTTTGCTTCCTGCTTGGCCCTCAGCATTCCTGAGAAATTGGGGGTTTAAGGGGCTCCCCCAGCCTGGAGAGGTAAGTGCAAGCACCCCCCGGCCCTCACTGCAGCCAAAACCCAATGGGTGGCTGGGGAGGTGGGCGTTACTTTGGGAGAATAAATCACATCTGCCATGGAAAAATGAGCCGAGTGCACCGGTGGGCTTTGGGAGCCCCTAACCCCCGTTTTCTCCCCCCAGGCCCAGAGGCAGCCAACAACAACGTGAGGCTGCAGCAGACCTGGCCCCGCCATCCCCCTGGCCCCTGGGACCCGAGGCAGGCAGCGGCCGCCCTGCCCATGTGAGGGCTCAGCCTCGGTGGGGGCACGGACCCCCCTGCCCACCCAGAGGGACCCTGGTGTCTGGGCACCATGGGCATCGTCCCTGCCACCCCTCGGCTGTACCAGGACTGATTTTCAAAAGAAAAGACGGTAACCTCGACTTTTCTGGGGGGGCTGAAAGCCATGTTACTTTGGAGCCCCCCACTAGCACCTTCCCATTCTCCAGCCCTAATGGGGATGGGCTGGGGTCCCCTCCTGCTGCCCCAGTCATCTTACACCCCCAGGCTCTCCTCTCCTCAAAGTGTGGAGCAGATGGGACAGGGTCACCTCACCAAGGGGGTTCTGGGATGTGGGTGGGTGGGGACAATGGGAGGATGATGTTCAGGGGTGTGGGTTCTAGGATAAGTGTTGGGATTGGCATCCTTGGTGCATGAGCTGGTGACTTTCATGGGGGGCCGGTGCCTCCCAAGTTTGCTGGCCCATGCTGTGCACTGTCCCCATGCCATGGGATGTCCCCATTAATGCACTGGCAGTAATGGTGCCCTCATAGCTCCCCCTCCCTCTGCTCTCCTCCTGAGCAGCTCCTGGGCTCCTGGGCCTGGCTCCAAGGTTGCTTTTCCCGAGGACATGGAGCAGAGTGGCAGGGGTGGTACCACCCCCAGCCCGGTCATCAGCCCCTGGGGCATTGATAATTTATCCTCTCTGTCTTCCGCCCTGCTCTGAGCTCAGGGCTCTGGGCTGTGCCCTCTCTCTGGAACAAGTGCCAAAAGTGTCACCCCCATCCCACCTGTCCTGCCCTCCCCATAACACTTTGTAGCAAGGGGTGGATAAGGGTGGGAGCTGCCCCTCATCTCCATCCCTATCCCTCTGGCCAGCATTGGGCTGACAGCATAAGTGGATTTTGCTCCAAGGGCAGACACACAGGGATAGTAAAAAGGAGGGATAGTAAAAAGGAGGGATAATCCACAGACCTTGGTGGCCTGGTGGGGCCACAGGCAGAGGCCAGGCTCCACTCCAGAGAGCATCAGGGACAGTCAGAAATCACTTGGAGGAGCATCAGACCCTGCATCCCTATTTAGCGGGCTTTGGAGCTGTTTGGGGCAGCCCAGGGTAGGAAGCTGAGCCTCCCTTTTCCCCACCTGGTTTTGTCACGTGGCTGTGGCAGCACAGGCCACCTCCTCTTTGCAGGACGCAGCTGTGTTTCAGAGCCACCTTAGCACAGAGATGTTCATGCACTGAAAGCAGTGTCCCTGGAGGGGTGTGTGTGGAAAGCAGGTTCCCAGTGCCATCCCCATGGCAGACCATGGGCTGTGCTGGTGATGGCTGTGGCTCCTAAAGAGGGATGAAGCCCTTTTGGGGGCTGGGGGTGTTTTCTCTGCCTGGCTCACAGCCAGGGCCATGGTAGCTGCTTGCTCTGTGGCCCCAGTGTGGGTCCTGCCAGGGGTGGGTTTGGAGCCAGCCATCCCCTCCTAAGGTCAGCAGCTAAGCTGAGAAAACCACAGCAGCCATCTCTTCCCTAAGCCTCCAGCATGGGCAGGGGAGAGAAAATCAGGCTGATGCTCCAGGGACACCGCGTCTACCAAAGCCCGTCCTTCCTCATGGTTTCAAAGGGGACAAGGACAGCTGGCCTGGCACCCTGGCACAGGGTGCAACGGTGCTTGTGGCTGCCAGCAGAACAAGGAGGACTTAGGAGCGACCGTGAGGGTTTTCTGGCTTCTCTGAGCGGTGTCCCCAAGGCTGCAGGAGCGGCCAGACAAGCTCGCAGGGCGGCCGCAGAGCCGGGGTGGCTGCGGGTGGGTGCTGCCCCTCGCTCAGAGCCGCGGCTGCGATGGAGAGGAGCCGGGAGGATGCTGTGGCCGAGCGGTGCTACTGCCCGGCTGTGAGCAAAGAATCCATCCTCTGGGTGGCACAGGAGAGACGGGATTTGGGCGTGAGTGACATCAGTGCCGTCCTCGGCCACCCAGAAGGGATAAGGGGCAGGCAGGAGCTGCCAGCGCGGCGTGGGGTGAAAGGTGACAGCCCCTCGTCTCACGGGGCAGCCCCTTGTTCCAGTGACCCACGTGTCAGGGATTTAAGGAAGGAAACCAGATTGCTGCTTATGATTTTGCTTTGAGCATGTTTTGGATTTTAAGAGTATGTTTAATAAAGGGTATCTTACGTCGACAAAGTGTCCAGAGTCATTTCCTGGTTGCAGGGTGAGGGCAGTTGGGGTTTGGGGGACTTGGTAAAAACCCTTTTTGGCTGGGAGCACCCCCTCACCTGTCACCCAGGTAGCTTCTCCAAAACAGCCCAGCAGATTCAAATGTCCTAAACACTTCCCAAGGTCCCTTCCAACCTATCCTAAATCCTGACAGGATGGAGAAAGGGCAAATGCAAACTAAACCTCTGCAGGAAGAGTCTGGCCTGGGGTAGAGGCATCTTCCTGGTGTGTGGTGTGGGTGGCCCCTGTCACTGCTGGGATGGATGAGGACACCCAGAGGGAACATTTCCTGGGGGAGAAGAGGAGCAAACAAAGAGCTGGGAGCTCATGCAAGAGAAATCCCTCCAGTGGGGGGGGAAGAAAATGTGTGCTGGGAGCTGAAGTCTTGAAGGTGAGGAGGGCTGTAAGGAGATTATAATTTGGGTTTAGTAGAAGGGGCTGATCATGGTGGGGGGAAGCAACTTCCAGCTGAATCAATCAGGTTAGAAAAGGCCTCTGAGACCATCGAGTCCAAGCCATGACCAAACAAGCTGGGGGGGAAATGGCTTGCAGATGGTCAGATCCTTCAAAGGATCCTCTCTGCCTCTGTGAAAGCTCTCGGAACAGCAGTTAGGGGGCAGGGATTTCTTAGAGAAGCCTGTGGCTGTAATTTTTTAAATTAAATAAAGGCAGATTCCATCCTTTATTTTTAGAGTCTGCCAGCCCCCCTTCAGCTTTGCCCTCACCACTGTGGGTGCATCGGGAGCAAGAAAAATGATGGGGGCACAGGTAGGAGGAAAAGGGCTGGGGTTGCCCCTGGAGGGGCAGGACACAGGTTTTCCTAGAATCACAAACAGTTTGGGTTGGAAGGGACATTAAAGATCACCCAGTTCCAACCCCCCCACACCACAGTCAAGGACACCTTCCACTATCCCACGTTGCTCCAAGCCCCATCCAACCTGGCCTTGAACTATTCCATCCACAGCTTCTCTGAGCAACCTGTTCTACCACCCTCACAATAATTTCTTCCTTTAATCCGATCTAAACCTGCTCTCTTTCGGTTTGAAGCCGTTCCCTTTTTCCTATCACCACACGCCCGTGTCCCAAGTCCCTCTCCAGCTTTCTCACAGCTGCCTTCAGGTGCTGACGAGCCGCGGCGAGGTCACCCCGCCCGCTCCATCTCCGCGGGGCTGGGCCGGGCCCGGCGCGGGGTCCGCGGCATCCCTGGGTACCGCCCCGGTCCCCATGGCAACGCGCGGGCCAATGGCGTGTCCGGAGGATGTTTACGGGGCGTGGCGTCGCCACGGCAACGCGCGAAGCCTCCCGGAGCCGCTACTTAACCCCGCGCCGGGGCGGCCG
>VXAX01003465.1:501986-517530 GCA_013399835.1 Leptocoma aspasia
TCGGGGGACGACACCGGGACGGGGTAAGGGGATGCGGCGGCAGGGTGGGGAGGGCGGTGGGACGGGAAGGGCAGCGCGGCCGAAGCCGCCGTTAGGGGCGGTGGGTCTGCGCGGGGGAGCGGCTCTGGTTACGCGCCCTCCCGCCGCTCTCTCCTGGCCCAAACACTCGGTGTTTCGGGTTTACATTCACATCCCCGACACAGGACTCCCCAAAATCTGAAGCTGCCGGCTCGCTCTGACTGAGGGTGTGTTTGGGGTGGGACGCCGCCAGTTCCCCCAACCCACCCCTGAGTTGTTTCTGGGTACCACGGGAAGTAAAAGCAGAAATAGCATCAAACTGAGAGAAGCTGGCTGCGAGGGGGGAAACTTTGAAGTATTTTGTCCTGGTGTGGAATGCTGAGAGTTAGTCCTGCAAGTGCCAGGTATCCAGAGATGTGTGTTCCCAAGAAACAACCTCACTTTGTGGGATGGCAGGGCTGGATTTTGGTTGTTTGAGGGGTTTTCTGGTGTTTTTTTTTTTTATTCTTTGTTCAGCCAAGAGCTTGCTGGGCAGCAGGTCAGTGGGCAACACTGAGGTGTAGGAGTTTGAGGGAATTTCCCTGAGGTTCAAGCGTGCTAAAGCCCCTTGGGGCAGGCGTTGCGGGTCCCTTGCACAGCACACCAGGGAGGGGTCTCACCCAGCAGCTCCAGGAGCACCCAGACCTGGCCCTGCCTGGCTGTCAGAGAGAAACTGCACCTTGGGGAACCTCACCCCTGTCCCTGTTGTCATTGCAGGATCTGCCCCATCCCCTCTCTCCCCTTCACGTGCAGCCTGGGAAGCTCTGCAGGAGGCATGGCGTGGCCCAGCCGAGCGCTGAAAGCCAAGGGCAAATTGAAGTGTGTGGAGGAAGACCCAGATGACAGCCTGCCAGACCTCATGTGGCTGAGGGACTTCACAGTGGCCCAGACTGGCCTGCCTCAGTTATACTCTGGCTCAGACCCCCAGGACTGTTACACCATGAGTGAGAGTCTGTTCAGCCTGGTTGATTTTGAGTCCCCGTGCTCGCCCCTGGCTGCTGACCCCGCCTGCAAGGGCACACGCCACACTCCCTGCACGCCCGTGTCCTCCTCCACCTCCTCCACCACACACCACGACGTGGCTGTGCCCCCTCAGCTCACAGGGGACATCGACTACAAGACCAACCCTCATGTCAAGCCACCCTACTCCTATGCCACCCTCATCTGCATGGCCATGGAAGCCAGCAATAAACCCAAAATCACCCTCTCTGCCATCTACAAGTGGATTACTGACAATTTCTGCTACTTCCGACACGCTGATCCCACCTGGCAGGTAGGAGATGTGGAGACTTGGCCACTCTCCCTGCAGGGCTGAGCAGAGCTTTCCACAACTTCCACCCTGCAAGACAAGATCCTGCAGGGGTGCTGGATCCCACTGGGAAAAGAGTGACACCAGCCACCAGTGGAGAAGGGCTGGAATGGGAAAGAACTTGGCTGGGCACAAATGCCACGGCCACAGGGGTGGCAGAGGGAAGGAGTCATTCTGGGGCAGAGCCCAGGACCGTTTTGGGAGCAGGGAGGTACTTGTTAAGCTCCTGGCACCTGAGACTCCTCTTGGCTTCAGGGCAAAGGCCCCTTGGTCCCTACATTCCTGGAGTTCTCGAGGGGCCCTGAGTCCCTCGGGCTTGAGCACTCATGGAGAAATTGCCAGGTTGAGTGTCCCTGGGTGCTGAAAACCAGGCATGGGAGAGGGATGGAGATGCCACTTGTTGGACAAGTCTCTCATTGAGGAGGTTCTGAGCAGAAATACTGCTGCTTTCTAAGCAGGGCAGAGTACTGGGCTCCTGGCCCCAGGGACAGGCCAAGGAGGCTCCATCACTGGGATGAGCTGGTGAGACCTGCAGAGGGAAGCCCAAGAGTGGTTAACTCAGACTGCTGTCCCCAGCTGGCACAAGCATGTCCCCAGTGGGGAGGGGATAGCCCCCAGGCTCACAAGCCTTGGGGACAGCCTGAAGCCCAGGGGCTTTTCCCAGCCACCCTGGCTCACCGCCCTCCTCTGTCACATGAGGTGACCTCTGGCACGTGAGGCTTTCTAGGATATGGCAGGGCTGCAGGGCCCTGGAGGGGGGTCATCCCTCCACTGGGGTTATTCCCATCCCAAATCTGCAGTGTGTTACTAATCCTGATGGCAGTGCCCATCCAAGCAGAGCTGGAGAACCCCACTGTAAAGCCCAGGCATTGCCCACCTTCTCTCCAGGCAGGCAGGTCTCCAGTGGCTCTTGAAGTCTATCACAGGGAAGGGAACTTTTCCTGGTCCCCCTCCAGGGCCATCTTGGTCCCCCTCTTACACTCAGGGGACCTATGGAAGTGATTTGGAAGCAGGAGCTGGGTGCCAACGAGTTGACTTTCTCCTGCACACTTCATGGCTGGGCATTCACAAAGTTTTTAATTAAACGTGTTCATTAAAAAAAGAAAGAAGGTTTTCAATCCCTCTCTGCAGAGATGCAGGGGGTACCCTGGACCGTTGCAGGCAGGAATGATAAATATGTTGACTGGCTAAGTAATAATTCAGCCTGGACTGAGCGAAGTTTGGGATGGGGAGGAGAGATGGGCAACAGAGAATTCAGCTTTCAAGTCTCTGATCCTTTCATCACCCTGTAAAATTTCATTACACAGTAAAAGTGGAGCTACCACAGCCTGGATTGTGTGGGGGAATATCTGTGTTCCTGCTTCTTCTTTCTTTTCTTTTTTTTCTTCCCTTTTTTTTTTTAAATCTTTTGTTTCTTTTAAATGTTTTTCTTCCTTTCCTTTTTTTTTTTTCTTTTCTTTCTTGTTGAGGCTGTGTTCTCATCCCCTATCCCGATTCCCGTACGTGAAAACAGCCTGGAAAGGTCATGCCACCCATAGTCTGGGGGGAGATGGATATATTCCTGTGGGAGCTGAGTGCTTTGGAGAGGAGCCAACAAACCCAAGGAGCTTCAGCCCAGAGGAGGGTTTTGTTGTTTTGTGTGTGTGTGTGTGTGTGTGTGCATGTTTTTCAACAGCTCTAAGCAATTGAGCCTTGTTTTTCCTATTCGGCACTACGGATTATGGATGAATAAGCATAAAGATATCCAGGCAACATTAAAAAAAAAAACCACCTCTACCATATCCAATCTCTTAGTACAGTCCTGGCTTTGTGGAGTCCAACGCTGGGTTATTTACCCAATAACTGAGTTTCCTTTCTGATTATTCACATCACTCCAGGCACATTCAGGGTTTCAGAACAGCTCGACGGGAGCAGAAACTCCTCCTTTTCTTCTCCCCCACCTTTTTTTTTTCCTCAGCTTATTTGAGCAGTGATGATGAAGATACAGTGATTTCACACCGAGCTTCCCTGGGCCAGGAGGCACCTCTGGGGACACGCAGGGTGGAACAGCCCACGTGTCTCTCCGTGTTCTCCCATCTGATTTGTGCCAGCCTGGCTGGAGGAAGGCATGGTGCCTATGTTTTGTCCAAATATTTTCTTCTCAACACTAAGAATAGACACAGTTGAACTGGGGGATGCCAGCAGAGCCCTGACAGCCATCCCCCCCACAGTGCTGCCATGTGTTGCCCCCTTGTAAAGGGGCCATGGCCACATGGGTGTAGAGACCCACCTCTTCCTCCCTGGCACAAAGGAGGATCCAATCTCCTCCAGCCTAGCTCCATGCCTAGAGCAATTCAAGCCAGTTTCTCACAGTGCTCTGCATGATCCAAGGCCCCATGGCCCCAGTTTCTAGCCAGGGGAGCTGCCCAAAAGCTTTCCATTGGGTGGCAAGTCCTAGCTTGAACCCATTGGCTCCTGCCACCTTTGGCTGGATGAGACAGGAGGCAGGAAAACTGCTGGAGACTCAGGGGGGAAAACTCAGGGGTTTGAGGTTCTGCTGGGCATGTAGCCTTGGATGTCTGGATGTTGCCAGTTCTGCTTTGTTTTCCCAAAGGTCCTTGCTTAAAACATCCACCAGCCTCCCCACACAGGTAGGTCCCACAGCAGACAAGCATTCAGCCTTGGTTTCTTTCTCTTTTGCCTCCAGAACTCCATCCGGCACAACCTCTCCTTGAACAAGTCCTTCATCAAGGTGCCTCGAGAGAAAGACGAGCCAGGGAAAGGTGGATTTTGGAAGCTGGACCCCTACTATGCCAACAGGCTCAAGTATGGGACTTACAAAAAGCGGAGGATGTCTCCGGTGCAGATCCACCCGGCCTTCTCCGGGAGAGTCCAGAAAGAAGCACGGCACGTTGTCAGCCCAGCTGCTTCTTCCTGTAGCTCCAGCAACATCCTTGAGGCCAACGTGGCATCGCAGCAGCTGCTCAAAGAGTTTGAGGAAACCACCAGCAGCCAGAGCTGGAGCCCTGTGGGTACCAAAGCGGGGCAGAAGCACAAGCAGCCCTCGCCCCTGCCCGTGGCCAAGGCGTCCCGGCTTCCCAGCTCGGCCCTGATGACCCAGGAGGAGCAGACTGAGCTGGGATCGCTGAAGGGTGTCTTTGACTGGGAAACTGTCTTTAACACCAACCTCAACGGAGACTTCTCCACTCTGGTGGATATGGAGCTCCCACCTTCCATCAACACTGTCACATGTGACCTGGACTGGACAGGACAAGGGCAACACATGGAGTGTCCTCAGGGGCAGGAACAAGTTCTTACGGAATCCAACCAGTACAGCCTGGACTTTAACGAAACCCTCATGGCTACGACCTTCTTGGAGCATCCCTGGGATGAAGGGACAAGTGATTACCTCTCCAACTGTGTCAGCATTGACCAGGTGTTTGAAGACATCGATGCCTCTTTGCTGGCAGATGTCATCAACCTGAGCAATCTGGCACGCCTCTTGTAAGACTCTTTTGTAGGATGCTCTCCCCTAGCTGGGACATACAAGGGATAAGATTTCCTAGAGATGCCCATTATGGCTTTTACCAGCTTCATTGTAAGGTTATTCCCAGAAACACCAGGGAAAAAACCTACCACACCAGGAACTGCCTGCTGTGTCTCTAAAGGACACCTCAGAAGTCTCTAGTTTTCTCAAGAGAAGAAAATCAACACTACTTATTTTTTTACATTTTACTTTAAAAAAAGAAATGTGAATTATGATGGGTTCTTTTCCATCAGGGTTAAAATTACCTGTGAAATCCCATCTAAGACATGAGATTCCTGGTGGCTTAGGATTTGATAGACTAAAGTGCAATTTCCACACCCCTTTGTTTCTCTCTGTCTTTCCTTTTTCTGTCTCAGTGCAGTTGGTAGGTACAGTGTGATAATTAGCTGGTAAGAAAATATAAGTCCCTTCTGGATTCTCCAAGTTCAACATCCCAGCTGATTTGTGCCTAGGAAAGAAGAAAAGGTTTATAAACTCAGCAAGTGTGCCTCTTTAGATGTTTTTATATAATCTATTATATATTATATATTCAAAGAAATCTATATTTTTTAGCACTAGAATTTCTTAAGGGGGGAGGGGAAGACTGGAAATGCAGTTTGAGAGTTGTTTTATATTTTCACTGTTTAAAGGTTTTGTGTTCACTGTTCTATAAAACAAGACAACACAAGGGAGGACTCGTGCACCAACAGGTTTTGTGAAGAATCCAGGAACTGGCCTTGGCAGGAGAGGAGCAGCAGGGACTGGGATGCTTCCAAAACCAGCTTTTGTATTTTTTGTATCCAAAACCCTTGCTGCAGTTGCCAAAGGGTCTGGAGCACCATGAACCCTCTCTTCACTCACTGACATAGCCCCTCTCTGATTTTTTGGTTGGAGACTTGATCTTCACTTCTCCAGCTCTTCCATCAGGCTCCGAGTGCGAGGAAAACCCCATGGCCTGGCCCTCAGCTGGTGGCAATGGAGCCACTCCACACTGAACGCTCCCAGGTGGGACTGAGGAGGAAAGAAATCCACATTCAGGCTCCATCCAGGAGCTCAGGCCAAAGACTGTGCATACAGCAGGCTCTGGGATCAGCAGTGGAAATGAAGTCCCATGCAGCTGGGAGAGATGTTGGGATCCACACGAAGAGAAGCTTTGGCCCTTTGGCTCGGTGTGCAGCGAGAGCGTGGCAGGATCGGTGCAAGGGAACTTGGAAATATATTGGGAGCAGAGCCAAACTCTGCTGAAACTTGACTTGAAGCTCTCAAGAACCAGATTCTTTGCCTCTGCTTTGCTGTAGGCTGTGAGAGGTAGAGCAGCCATTAGGTAGGAGCAAGTAGAAGCTGGAATTTTAGTGGTGTGTCTTAGACTTGGCAAAAGAAATGGCAGACTGTAATTGGATTCTGTTTTGGTTACAAAAGCACTTAGGAGGGGCTTTGGGGTCTGTGTAGTTGTTTGTATTGACAATGTTTCTTTTTACTGGCTGTTTTTCTTCGGTTTTCCTGCTTTGGGGATTATGTTGGAGAACTACAGAGATACTTGTGCAATTTAACTTTTTTTTTCATGCAAAGTTATTTACAAATTAAAAAAAATAATAATAAAAAGAATGGAGAAGAAAAAACCTCTTTTGCCTGCTTGTTTCCTTTCCCCAGCCCAGCCCTGTTTGTAAACCAAGTCCCAGGACATAGGAGCTCTCACCCACTTGCACACCTGTGCAAATTCCCTGTGGAGAAACTGAGGCACGAACCAGCCTCAGTGAGACAATGGTTACACAGCACCCATGTGACACAAAGTTGGCTGTGCCTGGTGTCCTGAGCCCTGGGAGCTGCTCCAACCCTGGGAATAGCCTTCCCTGGCCCTGCAGGGAGCTCCTGGGGCTGACAGGTCCCTCTGCTTGTGCTGTGTCTCCACCTGGCCCTGCGGATGCTCCAAGATGCCCACCCTGCATCTTGAGAGCCCTTTTGGGTACAGGGTGGGTGGAGGAGCTGCACAGAGATCCCTCTCCAGACCCTGCCTGGGGCTCCTCCAGCTCGGTGCTTTGGGTGCACCCACTCCTGCATATGCCAGCCCTCTTGCCCTGAGGACACAGGCCACTTCTCCCAGGGAGCACATGAGGAGCACCCTATCAGCTCCCTACTGATCCCATCAGCACCAGGCACCCCAGCAGCCAGTCCCAGAGCTGCCACAGCTGCTCCCAATCCAGCCAATCTCACCCCAAAATAAGGCCTGAGCTCAGGACAGACGCTTGCCTTGGTCTGCGTGTGCTTTGTGCTGGGAAGGCAAGGTGCTGACCTTGGGAAAAGTTAGGGTTATCCCTGGGGGAACAGCTTTGATGTGTCTGAGGGGGAGGAATTTAGAGGCAGATGTGGGCTTTCCTTTCAGCTTCGGGATATTGGGGGCCATGAATACCAGAAGGCATTAAGGAATTCCTTGCCTTGGCTTCTCCTCCTCTCAGCTCCTTGTTGGAAGCACTGGAAGAGCTGCTCCCTTCTTGCAAAAAGCTGGCACTTCCCCTGCCCCCCAGACCACTTCTTTAATTTGTTTTGCCAGGCACAAACACGTAGTACTGTTTTCAAACCCCCTGGAAAAGAGAAGCGTCCAGTATCCCCACCCTGCCAGGGGACTTAAAGAAACAACCTTGCCAGGAAAAAAATATTCCAGCCTGCCGGAGCCAGTCGAGGGGCTTAAAGTGAGAAAGGGTGAATATAAAGGAGGCACCAGGCGAGGCCTGAAACAACCCGGTTTTGTTCAGAAGCTGAAAGCAACCAAACCGACTTGGACGTGAATTTTCCGTTCTTTCAGTGAGATAGTTCGGAGGGGGTGGTGTTTTTCCAAGCGGCAGCCAGGAGGTGCAGGAGCTGGGGGTGCTCTGGGTGGTGGCATCGCTTCCCGTGGGCGGGCGGGACGCGGGACACAAAGCGCGGCTGTGCTCGGGGCGAAGCTCGGTGCCAGGAGGGAGGTCAGGACCCGGCAGCCGCGGACCTGCCCGGGCTTGCCGGTGGCAGCGGGGTTGCAGCCAGGGCTGGGGCTGGTCCAGCCCCGCGGGCTGCCCCGGCTCGCCCGGCACAGGGGCAGTGAAGGGTTGGGGACCCCCCTGCTACAAGCAATGAACCCAGAGACTCCAGCCCAGAGCTAGCTGCGTTTTGGGGCATCCACCAGCACCCACCACAGAGGGTCTGGGGAGAACCCAGCTCCAAAAACTCTCCGCAAGCGCAGCTCGCTGCCCTAGTGAGGTCCTTCCCTCAAGCACATGGCAATGGTTCCTTTATTATTTATTTCTGCCATTTCCCCAGCCATCCCCTCATCCATCATCCCTCCCTGATGGACAAACATTGACACCTCAAACCAATCTCCCGTTCACAGAGGGAGAAAAAATGTACACATAAGCCCTTCTTTTCTCCCTTTCTTGCCGTGTCTTTCTTTTCCCTCCATTGAGTGTGGGGCTGGCATGGAGCCATTCTGGCAACAGCCGGCTTTCACTTGCTAATCATCCTAAATATTGAAAATCAACCCTAGAATAAACAGCTCAAAGATTGGGGCCATCTCTGCTCTGTTTGGAAATGCTAATCTCACTGCCTTTTGTTTTCCTTGTGTGGATTTGGTGCCTTGAATTTGGAGGAGGTCACAGCTCATGGGTTCTCTCTTCATCCCCAGATTTCTAAAAATTTTTTCCCCTCTCATCATAAAAAATTCAGCCCATTTTAACATCCTAGTAGTGGTGGAGTGGTGAGGGGGGAGAAGGGGGAAAGAGGATGGAGGAGAGTAGGGAATGGACTCGCCTTGCATAGCAATGAATGAACCTCCAAAGTTTGGGAAAAAACAGGTTCCCAAACATGCGTCCGAGAGTTCACATAGATGTGAAATCTCTTGGGAACCACACTCGGACAGGGAGATCTGCTCGGTACAGCAGGTCGCTGGTGGGGATGGCATGGGGGCAGCCCGGTGCTCACACACGGCAGGGCTTGGGGACAGCTCAGGGACTCCCTGCCCTGTGATGCTGATTTTTTTTAGTGTTTCATACCTGATGGGCTGGAGGTGCTACAGCAAACTCCAGACAGGCTGTGCTGGGCCCCACGGCCGGACTTGGATGGCTTTGCTGGGAGGGATCAGGCTGGATGCAAACACCTCTCTGCGGAGCTGCAGGGGCGCTAGGCGAGGTGGCTTTGAGAACAGAGAGGGGGGCAAAGCCCCTGTCCTGCTTTTCCAACAGTGACCTTGCACTGCCAGCAGAGCCCAGCGGGACCTGTGGCACTCACACAGCCCAGATCGCTCTCATGACCTTGATGGGGAAACTGAGGCAGGGCTGATGTGGGTCAGAACCTGATTGTCTCGGCAGAACTTTTGGAGTACGTCTGCACCTATTTCAGTCCTGCTCTTGTGCGGTGTGTGGGGCGCTGCACCCTCTGGGATGGGGGAGCACATCCAGCAAAAGTCCCCACAGGTGCCCACGTCCCTCTGCGCCCCAGGGAGCCCCGGGATGGGTCAGTGGCTGTTGCCAGTGGCTGTTCCCGGCTGGCACAATGTCCCGGCAGGCCGGGGCTTGCCCTACAGCGGGGAGGGGGGGAGTGCCGTCAGCCACAATGCAACAGCCCCTGCGTAAGAGCCGTCACATGGACACGCTCGGCTGCCCCTTCCTCCTCCTCATCCTCAGCCCTACTTGCCCCCTCGATGCATGCCCGGGTAGGGGGCTGCAGCCCCACAGGGTTCCTGCTCCTCCAACCCGGCTCATGCCATGGAAAGGGTCCCTGTGGGCATGGGGGGACACATCCAACCCCACAGTGGAGGGGCTGAGCTGCCGAAACCGTGCCAGCATCGCCTCCTTCTTTGGGAAACCACGTCATGCCAAGGTCGAAACTTGGCTGGTTTGCAAACAAGCACCGGGGCCACGGGGATTTCTTTACAAAGGCTGTTTTTCCAGGTGATTTATTTCCAGGTTTGGAGCGTTAGGACAATCCCATGTCTTGAGATTGTGGGGCTTTTTTCACTGCCATCATGGCAGTGAGAAAATGGCTTTAGAAATCCAGAGCAAACACACTCCTTTGGTGTCTGACTCCTTGGAATGGGTCTTACACCCCTCAGAAAGGGCTGAAACAGGAGCAGGCTGTGTACTCACTGGACACAGCTTTCCTATGGGTGCTGCTGTGGGCAGAGACAGGCATTTGGGGAATGGCACAATTCGGAGCAATGAGGGACAGATATTCAGGGGTTACAGGTGGGGCCAGCCAGGATGAGCAGCCCAGGTGTGGATCCTTTGGGATGCTCCTATCCTGTGCACAGGGACCACTGGGCTGGAGGCTGGCACAGGCAGCAGGAGGGCTCAGCGCATTACGAGAGGCGAGTGTTGACCTAGAAATTGCAAAGAATTTGGCCTGGCACCGTGCTGGCAGGCAACGTGCCAGCCTGGCAGCTGAGGGAAACGCGTTCTGCTCCAAAACGGTTGCTCCTTTTCCCCATGCCTGGCTGGGAGAGGTGACTGCTGCCTGCCCCAGGAGCTCTGGGAGCATTTGGGGCTCACCGGTGTCAAGGGGTGGGATGCTCATCACTCCTGCCACAGGCATCAGGTTTTGCTCCTTTGGGGAGCCCATGCTCCCACCCAGTATGGGGTCAGTGCCAGTTCTCAGCTGGGGAACAGGAGCGAGCAGCCTGGCAAGTGGTGGGGGGGAGTAATGCTCCATCCTGGCAGCTTTTGGTTACGAGACACATTAACAGGCAGGAATGTGCAAACATCCAAAGGTCGGAGCTGTGCAAGGAGGCTCTGGTGGCTCCAGTCCCTGGGAGTGCAGCAGATAGAGGCAGGACCCCCTTGTCCTGCTTCAGGCAGACAGGGGTGACCAAGGAGACTCCCCTCTGCACAGGGCTCATTGGGCCTGCACCCCTCAGCAGACCCCATGGCCTCACTGGACAGCTCTTTGCCAGCCCTGAGTGAATTCCTGCTGAGGGGATGAGGCCAGCTGCAGCCCTGCATGGCCTCCCTGTTCCTGTCACGTGGGGGATGTGTGCCAGCACCAACCCACATGGCAAACACCCCCCTTCCTTCCCCAGCAACGTGGCATAGGAAGAAAATGAGCATCATCCCCCAGCCTGGCCCCCAGCTCACAAAACACAGTGCCCTGGAGATGCCCTGTCCCCTGGACCAAGGCTCCTGCTACGTGCACACACATTCCACCCATCCCAAATCCATCTGGGAACCTCCTGCTCCAGGGAGGCTCTGCCATGTGCTGGGTGGCACCTTGCTAGTCCCCAATATGTGCCAGCTCCTTGGTGGCCCAAGGGGCTTGCCCAGAGCAGGGGGTCTCTATCCTGCTCCCCTCACTCTGGCAGAGCACTAAGTAAATAGTGAAGAGGGGAACCTCATTAATCCTGGGCTTTCATTTACAAAAAGCCATTTAGAGCTGGCTCTGCAGGCAGTTATCAGTGCACAGGGGAGGTTTTCCCAGCAGGACCTTAATTCCCTCTGCAAATAAAGCCAGAGGGAAGGAGGGCACAGCTTGGGTCTGTGATAGTTGAAAGTCTGAGAGGGTTTCTGGGGCCAGCTTTGAAGGGGCTGGTTGTCTTGAGCTCCTTCCTGCAAGGAGCAGGGAGAGCTGTTGAGGGATTTCCCTGCTAGGCAGTGTTTCAGGGCTATTCCAGCCGTGCCACATCCTTCCCTGGAGCAGCAACGCTGACATGGCCCTGCTCAGGGCCACAGAGAAATGGCTGGGAAGCTGCTGAAGCCCAGGTGCCAGCCCTTGTCCCACACGGACCTGGTTTTCCGGGAGCAGTGCATATCCCTGTGGCACACTGCAGTGCTCTGAAGTCAGAAGGGCTTGGGTGTTACCAGGGAGGCAAGGTCCTGTGGTGGATTTGGTTCTTGTCTCATCCCTTCGAGTTCATGGACATGTAGCAGCCAAAGGAGCACGCCTGGGTGCATCCCATACCCTGCCTGTGCATGCTCACTCCCTCTTTCAGGGGCTCCCTGCTTATAACCCTTCCTGGAAGGGAAAACTGGGGGCTTGTCAGGCGGCTCAGAGCTATTTATGTCTGAAGATCAATCTGGCTGAAGATTGATCACTATGGTTTTATGTCTGAAGATTAATTTGGCTGAAGATTGATCACTTTTTCTGTTCAGCTGACCTGAGGGGAGACAGAACAGGCTGTCTGGGGAGGAGGGAACACCAGTGACGGTGTTCCCAAGTGTTCCTGCAGCCTGGGGCACTGGTGGGTCACAACATGGGGAAACACAGTCCAGGACAGCCCTGCAGCCCAGAATGGAAGGTTTGTAAATTTATGTTAATCCTGACTCCTCCATACTCTGATCTCTCTCCCACATCAAATGCAAAGCCCTTTCGGAGGCTCCTGGCTGCATTAATCTTGTTTTGCCCTCACTGCATCCTCAGGCAGCTCCTGTGGCTCGGGAATGCTGCTGCCCTGTTGCATCCCCAGCATCCCCTCCTCATTGTCTTCTCTTGCAGGAGCGGGATTAACCCTGCCAGCAAGAGCAAGAGCAGGTGTAATTCACTTTTTTTGCAATAAAATGGTTTGTTATTTATAAAATGGCATTATGTTTTAATGCAGGAGCTGTTCTTGGGATGAGCAATACTGAGCCACAATGCAGGGGACAGAAAGTTCCTGCCTTAAGAGCTACTGTTAATCGAATTTCTCCAAATCTTGTCAAGATCACACTTTTGTGCAATGACCTTTGGCACCATAAAGGCAATCAGTAGAAATAGGAATTTGGGGGATATCTGGGTCTATCCAGCAATTCGCTGCCAAGCCCTGAGCAGCAAAGCAAAACCCCTCTCTGCTTCAGTTTCCCCCCTTGCTAATCAGGCTTCGTTTTCTTTCCTGCGGCATTTTGGGTGGCCAACGCCCGGAACACCTTGTCCTCGGAGAGAAGTGACTGTCACGTCCCCGCAGCAGGTGCCACTTCCTCATGCCTGCGGTGGTGACAACTCCCGTTGCTGAACAACGGAGCGGGGCCGTGCTCGGACCCCGCAGCCTCCACACCCCGGCGGTGCCGGGCTCCGGCCCGAGCCGCCGCCTTGGGGTTCGGAGCACTGGCACCGGTTTGGTTCAGGAAATGCAATAAAAGGGACTCGGGAACTCTCTTATTGCCGCTCCGACCCCCGAGTGAGCACTGCACTGAGGATGCGATCCTTAGCTAGGCACACTGGCTGAGTTTTCCACCTTCTGTGCCCGTGCTGCCAGTGAAAATCCTTCCTCCGGCGGGGGAAAAAGGCTGTGCGCCTCACGGAGGGGAAGCAGGAGGTGACTCAGCATTCCTGCACGCCACTGCTGTGTCACCGCGGCAGTGTCACCGCGGCAGTGTCACCGCGGGCTCCGTGGCGCGGAGAGCGCGGCCGGGCCCGCGGCTGGCGGGAGCAGCGGCGGGAAGGGACCGGGACTGGGATTGTCCCTTGTTCCCGCTGCTGGGAAACAGCCAGCCGTGACCTGCATTGGCAGCCCGGACACCCGCCTGTGCTTTGCCTTAGTGTAGCACACGATCTGCTCCATTTCTACCCTTTCTTTTTCCTCTCACCCAAAATAACCCCTTGGACTCTTTTTGTTTGACCAGCTTTTTTTTTTTTTTTTTTTTTTTTTTTTCCTTGCTGCTTCCTCTTGGATATGGTGCTGCGCCTCACGTTTGCACAGCGTCCAGCAGTTTTTACACAATGCTGTGCATTTATTTCTGTACATTTATTCACTCCTTATCACCCCACACAGCTGGCATGTGGAATAGGTGTATCTATCCCACTTTGCTCTAAGGGACTGTTGCTCCATAAAGGGTGAGGGAGCCTTTTTGGTGGGTTTTCAGGAAATAAACAGCATTCTTGGGCAAAACACGCACAACTGCCCCCCAACTGCCCCTCCCTAGGTTCCTTTTGGCTCTGGCTGCCCTTTGAATGAGGAGGTGAGTGCTGGCAGAAAGAGCATGGAATTCTGTAAAGAAAGAGATGGATCTGCTCTTCAGGGAGAAAGATCTTTCCCAATCACACCGGCCCAGTGTGGGGAAGCACAAAAGGTGCTGGGTGCTGAGCCTGGACAGGGATCTTCTCTCTTATACCCTCAAGATCCCCTTTATCAGGTATCCCCACAAAACACAGGCAGGTGGTTGTGGCCACACAGGGAAAACAGAGCTCGGGCACATCCGTGGGCGGCAGTACAGGGTGGGTTGTGAAATCCGTTGTTGAATTAAAAAAGAGCTTCTCTCTGGAGCTTGGAGTGGTTTGACAAGGGGAAGACAGATGGGCACACACCAGTCCCTGAGCCTGGCAGGACCCTTGGAGTGGAGCAGAACCACGGGAGCTGGGGCTGGAGAACCTGCAGGTGCTGGAGAACCAGCACCCTGCTCTGGGCTTGGTGTGGTTTAGGGGACGCAGAGCCCCCAGTGTGTGATACCCCCGGCCACCCCCCTGTGCTGCGGGAGGGAGCAGGGGCAGCTCCCCTGTGGGATAACCTTTCTCCCTAGAAAGTGGATGCAGGACAGGGCTGACATAATTCACACTCACATTTCTATAATTTCACTTCCCTGAGCTCAAACCCCTGAACTCTCCCTCCACATCTGTTGTGCACAAATTTGGATTTGTTACCCCCAGTGCAATAAGCCAATTATGACACACTCAAGAGAGACATTGATTATTTATTTCGAAGCTGCACAAGCCTGGGTGCTCGTTGGGATTCCACAAATTAAGCCATGATAACTATCAAAACCATTTACTATTTACACATTTTAGCAAACAAAGGAATTTGTGTTAATTTGCTACAAGTTGCATAGTTCTCTAATTAATTATTATTCTATCTTCTATTGGGAAATTATCCTCTCACTTGCCATGCTAATTAGTCCACGTGCTCAGTCTTTTCACTTCTTTTGGGTTGGTGGGTTTCTTGGATCTGCCCCTGCTGGAATTACAGTTACTCAGTTGGAGCTGATTCAGCCCAGTTGCTGAGTTGGTTTTATAAGTTTCTTCCTTATCTTGGGCGTTCTGCCAAATGTCCTCATGGCCTGTAAATTCTGCATTTGTGCCCACTATCAGCAGTACATCCTTCTTCCCAAGCTTTGTTAACCTACTCCTAAGTCTGAGAAAATTTAAAAATGTCAAACCCTAAACCTTAACAAGGCAATTCTACCAATATGCAATTTGTTTTTCTAATGCCTGGACATCACTTAGAACTTGTTGGCTGTAATGTCTTTCATGGATGAAATCTCCTTTATTGTTGATTAGGCTTGAAAGCACACAAATATCAAACATCAAAGAACATCCTCTCTTAAGAAAATTTTACGCAACAGTGCCACGCTCAGGACGAGAGGACATAGTTTCAAGCTGTGCCAAGGGAGCTTTAGGTTGGAGATGAAGAGGAATTTCTTCACAAAAATTGTGATTAGACAGTGGAAGGGGCTGCCCAGGGAGGTGGTGGAGTCACTGTCCCTGGCGATGTTTAGGACTGGACGTGGCACTCGGTGCCACGGTCTGCTTGACAAGGTGGTGCTGGGGCACGGGTTGGACCCGATGGCCTCGGAGTCCGGAATAATTGATCCTGTGTTCTGTGATCCAGCGCGCCACTCCCAACGTGGCGGCGCAGCCCTCCCGCCACTCCCAACATGGCCGCTCGCAGGGCAGTGCGCACGCGCCGCCACCTCTGCCACCCCCCCCCCCCCCCCCCGCCCCCGCCCCTTCGCCGCGCGCGTCCGCCCCCC
>VXAX01003465.1:517611-549322 GCA_013399835.1 Leptocoma aspasia
CGGGCGCGGTGGGAGCGAGCGGCGGAGCGGCTGCGGCGCGATGATCCCGAGCGAGGAGGTGTCGGCCCGCCGGAGGGAGATCGAGGACAAGCTCAAGCAGGTGGGGTTGGGCTTGGGACGCTCTGCGGGTGCTGCCGGGCCGGGGCCTGGGTTTGGGCCTGGGCCCACAGCCCCCTGGCGTTGGTGGCCAGACGAGGCTGGGTCTGGAGGTGCTGACCGGGCCTGGGGGCGTCCCGGGACCCCTCAAGGCCCTCGTCACCCCCCTCTTGGCTTGGGAGCCCCCCCCAGGTCCCCTTCAAGGCCTGGTTTGCAGGGTCGGGGCGTCTCTGCTCCCCACTTTGGGCCTGGGTTTTTCCTCTTCGTTCTTGGGAGGATCAGTGGGCTCTCCCGTCGGGTTTTCGGGTGCAGCCTGTGAGACCGGCCCTGACAGGCTGCAATTCCCCCTCTACTTGTGGGCTTTGGGGACTTAAAACCAGCCCTTGGTGGCTGCTTTGCTTTGGACACTTGAGTTCCCGGCGGATTTGGAAGGTGCCAGTGCAACACCTGTGTTGTGCTGTGGCAGGGAAATGTGTGCTCTGAGTCGTTGTGCCTCAGAGGGAAAGGCGTTAATTTTATTTTGTGCTGATGCTCGTGGCATTGAAGGGAAATAATGAATTCATAAACCCCCTCACTCATTACATGATGTGTCCCCACCTTGGGTTACTTGCTCTGATTTCTGTTAAGAGGTGGTAATATTAAAACGTGGCCACAGAATCAACATCAGATCAAACATGGCTTGCACAGAATTTACAAGATTGGTTAAAACGTGTGTGTAATGTTTAGTGACTTAAACCTTAGTGTTCAGAATTTAGGAGTATTTCTTCATCTTACTCACAGGAAGAAGAAACTCTGTCCTTTATCAAAGAAAGCCTCGAGAAGAGTGACCAGCTCACCAAGAACATGGTAGGGCGGTCCTAATGTTGGGCCTGGCTTTACTTTTTCTTAGGTTTTTAGGTTTATTAGTTTTCCAGGCTTTCAAGGTTGTTGTGCCCATCTGAGGGATGTGGAGTGACGAACCATTTTGGACTTCAGTGACTGGGCAAAAGGGAAACCTGAGAAATGCTTCAATACTGCGCTTCTCTCCTGCTCTGTTGAGGGCTCATATGAGCTGTTGGCCTCATCTCTGCTACAGTCAGTCCTCTCTCTTGGGGAAAAGCTACTAAGAAACCTCAGACTAGTTTGTGCAATAGCATTGTGTTGTTCTTTCATAATTCAGGTTTTGTTTGGAGTTTTATTTTGTGAGCGTTCTGTGTAAAGGTAAAAAGTAATTATTGTCTTGTAATTGCTCATAAGCCCTCCATTTATATACTATGTCCAGTTTTGGTCTCAGTGCTTTATGAAAGTTATAGGGGCACCACCAGAGAAGTGTGGAAAACATGACATAGTGAATCTTGTAGGAATTATCTTTTGGCCTAATAACGATGACTCTGAGGCACCCTTTTATGAGCTTGCTGTGGTTTTCAACCTGTCAGAAGCCCTGTCAGGATCCTCTTTAAAATGTCTGTGGTGGGAAAGAAGGTTCTCACTAGACTGGTCCTTGTGCAGCTCCTATTTGTGTCTCATTGGTGTGGGGCAAAGGGGCTGTTGGTTTGTGCTTTTGCTGCTCTTTTTTCGTGGGGCACCTCCAGGCAGTTCCTGTGGATTTATTTTCTGTTGGCGAATAAAATTTTGCTTCTCCTTTATACTGTCTTGGAACGTTATCTTCATTCTTTGCAAGCATTTAATTTGGGATTGGCCCATCCCTATATAGCAGGTGATCTGTTTTGTGATTGTTAATAAAAATCAGGATATAGGGGGATGGTAACAGCTGCTAAGGAGCCATGGCAAATTAATAGCATAGCCCAAAAAGAAAAGCTGGGTGCTGAAGGTCCCTGACTTCCCTGCTCTAACTCCTACCCCCCCCCCCCCCNCCATCCTCTCCTCCTTTGAGAGCCGTTTGATGAAGCTGGAGAACTCCATCATCCCTGTCCATAAACAGACAGAGAACCTGCAGCGCCTGCAGGAGAATGTGGAGAAGACCCTGTCCTGCTTGGATCACGTCATCAGTTACTACCATGTGGCCAAGGACACAGAGAAGATCATCAAGGAAGGGTGAGTTGAGCAGATTGATCCTGCTGGGAGCTTCATCCTGTTGCATTTTTGAGATAGAGGTGGGAGAGCTGATTCCACACACCCATGGTATGCTTGGTACCCTTCCCACACTCTTTCCTCATCCTCAGTCCACAGTGACTTGACCTTCAGGCATTTCCACAGGGCAAAGACAGCTCAGACTTTGCATTGGGTCCTCTTCCAGATCTTGCAGAGGTGCTGCCATAGCAATCTCCATGAGCACTGGTGGCTTCCCTGTTTTCCTCTGCCCTTTCCTCAAAGGTTTTCTCTGCCCGTTGAGGTTGTCACTGCATCCAGGGTGTACCAGAGCTGTTCTGGAGCCTCCTTGTCTGGGAGGGTGTTGGATGGCTCTTGTCTGGGGTGGGATATGCAGCTCCCTCTGCCTTCCCATCAGGGCCTGTCTGGGAGAGGAAAGCAAGGCCGAGAGTTGTGTGCTGCTCCATCATCCGTACTTCTGCACTTGCTGTGTGGGTTGGGTATCCTGCTGTGGCACTGAGTGCAGGCAGAAGGGAATTCCATTATCTCCTCCTAGCTGAAGAAAAGGGGATTGAGATTTCCCTTGTTATTTTTATCCTGAGTCTGGTCTAGTGTTTTCTTGTTACTTTCTTTGTTTGTTTCTTGGGACACTACTTCTTATTTCTGGCTTTATTTTCAGCCCCACGGGGAGGTTGGAGGAATACTTGAATTGCATGGACAAAATCCAGAAGGCAGTGGAATACTTCCAGGACAACAACCCAGACAGCCCAGAGCTGAACCGTGTGGTGGGTCATGGACCTGGAACCTGTGGATGAGAGGGGAACAGACACAGCCCTGCTGCTTGTCCCCTGCTGGGAGAGGCTGTGGGTTTGCTGCCTGGGGAAGGTGGTGTTTGGGCACAGCTCAAGGAATGATTGCTTTGGCTTCTGTTTAAGCCTGTACTGGGCAGCATTTCTGCTCCTAGCATTTTGCTCTGTCTCTGTTGTGCCAGGAGGACTCTGAAAGCAGCTCTTGCACCTGCGGAGGAGGAGTTGATTGAACCTCCTCCTGAGCAGCTCTTGTCAGTCCTTCAGCTGCTTGAGCAGAGTGGGTTTGGATGGATCTGTTTAAATCCCATTTGAACAACTCCCAAGCATTTCTTAAATTTAATTCACTTTAAAAGTCTCTCAAATACTGGCGTGGTTGGAGTTTGAAGCCTGCAGTACTTGACAGTGGCTAGGAAGGATGTTGTTATGCAAAAATACTCATGAGTGACTGATTACAGAAGTCCTGTTCTGGTTCTGTTCTGGTGTTTTGTGCCAGAAATCCCTCTTTGAGCGGGGCAAGGAATCCCTGGAATCAGAGTTCCGCAGCTTGATGACGCGACACACCAAGCCAGTGCCCCCCATCCTCATCCTGGACCTGATCAGTGGGGATGAGGAGATGGACACGCAGGAGGAGATGTCCCTGGAGCACCTCCCGGAGAGTGTCCTGCATGACATCATTCGCATATCGGGCTGGCTGGTGGAGAATGGCAGGAATCAAGGTGGGTGGTGCTGCCTGTTGTTCCCTGTGGGCATCTGGCAGCACTGGCAGGACGAGTGATGCCTTCGTGGCACCTTTTAGCTGAGTGGTTCAGTCTTTCCAGCACCTGAAGATCCTGCTTTTTTTTTTTGTAGTGAGACTGAAGCAGTGGTTTGTCAGTTGAACAGAATGAGTAGTGTAAACAAAGCACAAATGATGTTAATGCAAAGTCTGTCCTGTAGCAAAAATCCACTGCACTTGCACCTGTAATGCCTTCAGATGAAGCTGCAGCTATCCAGTGCTCAGGTTTTATAAATGTGCAAGACACTGGGCACTTTTTCCCATTTGGGAAAGATTTATGACTAGAACTCTTTGTATGAAATGTGACCAAGGGCAGGGGGAAAGCAGCCCAGACTTTCTTCAGTCTGTACATGTCTCTCCTTTCCTGTTCTGCAGCATCAAGAACTGCCTAGAGCTTTATAGTCCTTTATTAACTTTTCCTTCAGGATTGAGTGACTTTGTAGACTTGTACAGGAAATGTGAACTTTCACATTCATGAAACTCCAAGAATCATCCCCCACCTCAGTAATTTACTCCTGAGGGGGGGATTACTGTGCCTACCAAGTATGATGAACATCCTTAAAAGCTTCTTAAGAATTTTTCCATGATCAAAGGCAACTCATGCATATAGAACATATTTTATTAGTCAGTTTGCATTCTGCTTTTAAATGACGAGCACCTCATTAAATTCCCAAGTGCCCTGAATCCTGAAAAGTGTGTGAGGTCTTTCATGCTGGAAACGGAGCACTTGAATTGACAATGTCTTGCACAAATATCTCCTGTCAGTTCTACCACTTGGTAGTGGTGGAATTAATGTTGTGTGTGGTGGGAGGGCTGGAATGAAGATTGCAGGGGAAGGGAGAAGTTTCTGGAGAAAATAGGAGAGGCTGTGAGAAAGAAGGATGCTGACTTGGGGTCCCACACCAATGCTTTAAGTCCCTGCAGGGGCACAAAGTGTCTGCTTTACCATATAGTGTTCCCTGTGTGCTTCTAATCTCATTTTTACCTTGTCTCCTCAGATTTCATGACAGTTTACTTCCAGATCCGCTCTGTGCAGCTCGACCGCTCCATCAAGGGGCTGAAGGACCATTTCCGTAAGAACAGCTCTTCCTCAGGGGTGCCATATTCCCCTGCCATTCAGAACAAAAGGAAGGACACCCCCACCAAAAAGCCAATCAAGAGACCAGGTGAGTCCCTGAGGAGAGATCACTGCACTGGGTATTAACACATCTCGAGGTATCTCTCTGTATAAAATGTGGTTTTAGGACATTTAGGTGAGATTTTGGAGGAAAGCACTTCTCTGCTCTGGATTCAGCATTGGGATTACAGACTCTGTCTGTCTGTCAAGCCATCAGGTCTGTTCTCTGGGTGCTGTAAATGCTGTAAAGGGAGCAGAGAGGCCCTGTGTAAAGGGAGAGGAAAGGTCTTAACAAAGGAGATGGGTAAAAAGAGAGCTGAGGGGGCTGTAAAAGGATTTGATCTGAGAACATCTCAGGTCAAGTCCTCAGCCTTGGCATATGGAATATAGCCTGTGCCACAGCAAATAGAAAGCTCATATCTGATAAAACACCTTACTTCAGTCATTAGCTATGAATAAATTATTATTGTGCTAAAAAGCAAGAAGCCCCCAGGAATTGAGATGGGGATTAGGTGCCTACAAAAATGAGATAAACATTGCCTGAAGTTTAGAAGGGCTCTTAAAGGTCTTGACTCAGCCTGTCTCGGAAAGAGCAATTAATGTGGCTGGTGGGTTATTCCTTCTCTCATCACAATGCAGTTTTGCTGCATTTGGTGCAGCTGGTGAGATTGGTCGTTCTGGGGTTTGGGAGTGTAGGGCTGGAGTTCCTGTCTATGGAATGTGCCGTCTAGTGGGAGCACAGCCAGAAGGAACAGCAAAAGTCAGCACAGGGATGTTGGTCCTCTGTGTCCCAGCGCTCTTGTCTCCTTGTAACAGTGATCACATCAGAAAAGTTCTTATTTCTGTAGTTTACCTGTCCAATACTCTCCTTCCCTATTTTGTCCTGTGTTGTCCAAATAGTCTTAGTGGGTTCAGGAAAATAGTAAATGTGGGTAGGGACTGGGAATGGACGGGATGGGGAAAGGGAGGAATAAGAAATACCCATTTTAATTGTGTTGTGTTTATTTTTATAATCCTGATGTGAATTGCAGTCCTCATCCCAGGTAATGTGTGTCTATGTGTGTGTGTGCTGGCCCTGTGCTCGCTCTCTTCACTTCTGTGTGTGGAGAGGCTTTGCTGGGCCTCTTCTTGCTACAGCAGAGGGTGTGCCTGGGATATTTGGAGAGGGAGGGCTGCCTGGGGAAGGCTGTGGCATTCAGACATCACCCCTGTGGTCTTTTAAGGTCAATCTGTGCCATTGCTGCTGTGCTCTGGAGCTGTCCCTGAAAGCTGATTGAATTGGTCTGTGAATTTCAGTGAATTTTGCCCTGGTGGCAGAGCACCACTTGATAAGACTCAGAGGCACTGAAAGGTGCCATTGGGATTCTGTAGTTGAGCCATGGGAAGCTCAGGTTGCAGATGTTTCAGATTTGATCAACACTTCTCAGTTATCACCTGATTCTGAAAAGGTTCCTGTGTTTTTCTTGCTCTGAATTCAGCATGGTCAGCAAACATTTCGGAGCAGCCTGACAAGTGATAGTATCTCCCCTGTGCTCTTAGGTAAAGAGTCAGGGATGGGGGAGATGTGGGGGAGGTGCTTTTTTTTTTTAATGGGCAAATTATTTAAAAGTCCTGTGTATTTTTTAAAAGAGTCTCAGATCTTGGATGCTCCC
This sequence comes from Leptocoma aspasia, assembly GCA_013399835.1. Taxonomy (NCBI): domain Eukaryota; kingdom Metazoa; phylum Chordata; class Aves; order Passeriformes; family Nectariniidae; genus Leptocoma; species Leptocoma aspasia. Next base: position 524,089 of record VXAX01003465.1, read on the forward strand.
ATAGAGTGGATCCCACACGTTGGAGAGCACTCCAAAGTGGATGCATTTGGGCATGCAGAATTACTTGTCATGAGGAAAGTCTCAGCTATAGATGTGCCATAAGATTTTCATGTCTTTATGGCCAGTTCAATTGGATTTTGTGAGATGGAGCAGGTAGAGCATGGTCTGAATGAACTGTGGAGCTGATGGTGCATGAAGGAAAGAGTGTCTCAAGTGATCCGTTAGGTTATTGTTATGTCAAGAAAAAATAGTGGCTCATTTGTCTCCAGTCTTCATGAAGCAGACAGAGAACCAGACTGTAGCTCTTGAAGGACAGTAGATGTTGAACCTCATACACCAGCCATCTCTTATGACTGCTGAATTGTACTTAAGTGAAATTAAAAATGGAGAAAAATAGAGTCTTTGGGCACAGATTCACTGTTTTTTCTGCAGTTCCATTAGCTTTCAAGTACAGCTCTTGAGGTGGAGGTCTCACACGATCTTCACACTGGCACAGTGGCTCTCTTCAGAGCAACATTATCTGGTGGTGTTTGATTCCCCTGGGTTTAGCCTTTGTTCAAGTTGGACAAAGGTTTTTTTTTCTGTTCTGTTACTTTATTTCAGTAAGTAAAGCCAAGTTCTGCAAATCTGGGTTTCAGATAAGGGGGTTTTCTGACACTTCCAACAAGAGACTTAATTTCCTTGGTCCTTGAGGAAGAATATCCCAGTGCACACCCCAATGCACACTTTAACCTGTTGCAAGGGGTAAATAAACTAAATCTGATGTGCTATAGTTTTTTTTTACCGCTAAACAGCACAAAAGAGGCTAAAGGGAAGGTGAGGTATTAGGAGCAAGGTTACAAGGCAGAGGTAGCACTAGGGACTGTGTTGAATTCTAGAGAACATGTTCCATATCCGTGTGTTGTTTCAGAGGGTCTTCATCTCTCTGTTCCTGTTTTGTCTGTTGATGTACCTCATGCTGTCTCCTGTTATTACATCATGCAGTTAAAAAGCTGACTGCTGGAGATGCTTCTAAAGCAGAGTAGTCTCCTTTTAAGTGACAACAGGTCAAGTTGAGCTGATGATTTGTGGGCTTTTTCTGGTTTTAGTTTGATGTTTGGAATGTCAGCACTCCTTCTCAGAGAGCAAGTGCATTCAGGTTCCCAAATCATCCTGCTGCAAACATACATGCATAAAATAAAGTTTCTTTGTGATGCCTGTAGACCCTGTGCTCTCTTTTGGCTTGAGAGCAGCAGGCAGCTCAGCAGCTCTGCGCTTTTGGAGAAGGATGGGGCCACCTGGCCTGGCTGCCTACAAAAGCCAGAGGGCAATGTCTGGTTTCATGCAGATTCCTGCAGCTGGTGCTTTAGAAAAGAGGATGTGTTGCCCTGCTGCTTGGATAGAAAACTGCCTAATGGAAGAGAGAAATAGGACAATAAGTTGCATTTGGAAAAACGTCTCATGCATGCCCAAATTCCACTCTGTGGAACAACTGGGCCACAGTTGTTTCAGGTGTTTTTTGATTTTTGAAGGCTCTTTTCAGACTACAGGGGGACTCTTTTCCAGTTTCCTTAGTGCTCCAGTGGGGTGGTACCTAAAGGCAGGTTGAGTGGCAGAAAAAAGAGCCCATTCCTGTTTCCCAGACTGATCACTGCCTGGCTTGAATGTGATGTTTTCATTAGTAGCTGAAACACAGTCCCATGTGGTTAGGGAGCTGCTTAATATGGGAAAATAATCCTGGAACAAGAACATCTGGCTTCCACCAGAATCCATTAAAGCCCAATTATGGTGCCAAGTCAGAGGGATCCAGCAGCACTGAAGTGATGCTCCTGGACACTGAACACTCGGTGTGTGTCAGTAAACAAAGGTAATTGTGCTTATGCGAATAAAATGCAGCATAATCAGCTCCTGAAATTGAGAAAAAGAGGAAAAAATTGAAAAAGAGAAGAAACCATCAAGGGTGGGCTGTGAAAACATCCACTGCATACCTGTGGAGTGAGAGCCTGCTGACAGCAGCACCAGTTTTACTGTCTGCTTGGTTTTCACAACAATTCGCTCTCTATTTTTATTCCTTTGTATTTTTCCCCTCCCCCTAAATCTTGAAAATGGGAAAGATGAAAGAACAGGTGGAAGAACAGTGCCTGAGTTGAGCTGCTCTGCAGCTGCTGAGCCATGGGAGCAGCAGTAAGGAATAGCCCTCCTTCCGCAGAGGAGCTTGCTGGTGTGTCCTAGCTCTTGAGGTTTCTGGAAGTAGCTAAGAATAAAGTGGATATCTGGGGTGTGAAAAGCATCAGGAAGCTTGGAAGAAGAGGCATAGCCCTCATTTGATCATATGGCAGAAGCTTGGGAGCAAATGCATCAGCCAACAAGGGCATGAGACTTCCCATCCCCCAGGTGTGGGTCAAGAGGGGAGAAGTTTCCTGCTAGAAGAAAGTGTTTCATGGATACAATTTTTTTCTTTCTTTACAAAGTGATTGAGAACATTTTGAGCTGGTAGAATGACAATATTACCAGTGAAATACTACATTTTGGGAACCATGTTCTGTCATTTAGTAAGTGCACCAGGTTAAGGCAGTTTGGTAATTCAAGGGGACCTTCTCTCTCCTGTTCTCCCCCACTGTCTGGGGGACCTGAAGTTTCCTTTCCCTTGCCATAAATCCCTTTATGAGATGAAGCTGTCCTACACCCTGGAATGTTGTTCCAGGGGTGTGCAGCAGTGTGTCCTTGGGCTCCCTTCAGCGTTTGGGCAGCCAGCACTCATTTCCAGGCTGCACTGTGGCTCACAGTTAGTGGTGGAAGTAGAGATCTTCTGCATGTTTGAAGTATTTATTACTTTATAGCGGAAGAACAGTTCTTAATTTTGGCAGCAGCATTTTAATGTTTTTTGTTTCTTCATTTACTCAGCCCAGTTCTGTTTCATTTGGGTCTCCTATAGAAACCCCTTCCACCTTCCCAAAACTTCCAGTTCCCTGTTGTACAGGCAACAGCAAAGGTCTGCTATGAGAGGGTGTCGGTGTGCTTGTGATAATTGTAGCTTGTTGCATGACAACTAACCTTTTAATGTGGAAACACTGCCTAGGCTTCAGTTGTCACATTAATGCTTTGTTTTGTGCTTTCCAGCTGTATATCCAGCACTGCCTTTTGTTCAGTTCTGTCTGGTTTTTTGTGTGTTTAAAGTATAAATCTTTTAACCCAGTGTTATTTTTTTTCCATGGTTTTAATTGATTTGCAGTTCTTTAGAAGAGAAGTGTCTTGGGGATTAGGGTGGTTTAGTGCAAGTTACACATGGGTGGGCAGCATCCATTATTCTGGGATTCCTGTGATGGGAATTGCTGCTGCAGAAAAAGCCCAGAGGTTGTCACCCTTTTACTGCTTCCTGTACCATTCCTTGTCTTGGCTCTGGGGCTTCTGATGGCTCTTCATTGATTATGCTCAGAAAATACCCCTCAGAAAGGCACCTCTTACTAAGTGACTGCAGCTGTGGCTCCAAGGAGCAGGCAGACAGGAATTGTCCATATGCAAAGCCCTGCTTCCACAGCTGTGGAAAAGCAGCAAACCTTCTGTGCTTGGATGCAGGCAGAGCACCAACTTCAATAAACCCATTACAGAGGAGGGAGCTTCATGCCTTCCCTTCTCTGGTTGTGTTTATCACCCAGCCATACCATGCTGTTTCTCCAAACTGATTCTGTATCCCTGGCTGGAATTTATGCCCCCAGCCTCAAAGCAGAGAAGCATTCTGGGAATGCCATTGTATCTGCACACTTGGAAATGAGTTTGGGGTTCACGTTCCCGTGCTGAGCATCCTCATTGCTGCCCAGCATCCTCTTGCTGGGCCCAGGTGACTTGCTGGTGGAGGGCTGGTGTTCTGGGTTTGTTTTCTTTCACTCATTTTCTAGGTCTTCTTGTCTCTTCTCCCTGGTTCTGGTGACAGGCACGATCCGTAAGGCTCAGAACCTTCTGAAACAGTACTCTCAGCATGGTCTAGATGGGAAAAAGGGGGCCTCTAACCTCATTCCTATGGAAGGTAATCACCCTTTACTTTCTCTGTGTATCAGCCTTGCTTTCCCAGGTGGGGCTTCCATTAGTTCAGTGCTTGGTGGACAGCATTGGATTGGGGAACCAAGGAGATGCTGGAGGGCCAAATTATTTTTGTTTTATTTATTCAATTTATTCAGAATTTACTATCTGAATTTTAAAGTCTCCGTAAGCATGAGTAGAGGTGGAGAGGAATGTTACCTTAACATTGACCCACCACAGCCACCTGGGTAATGGAAGCTCTGCTGACATCTGCTTGTGGTGTTCCTGTTCTCTTTTCTTTTTGCCTGGACTTTGAGACATTCAGTTTCCTAGTGACCTTTCCAAACCTGGTGCTGAAGTGTTGGACCCCAGGTAGCTCAGTGCATTATGCCTGTATATCTTCTCTGTGCAGACTTGCCTAAATGGTTGACTCCTGTTTTCTGACCTCCTCTGCTCCTAGAGGTTGTGCCAGATAAGGGAGAAGATGCTTCAAAGCATCTCTAAGACATTCCTGCCTCCTGCTATGAATCCATCCTAAGCAGATCTCTTCAGCACCTCTGCTGTAGCCGGCTGAACCCCAGGTGGTGACTAACATCATTCACATGGGGGAAAATCCTCATGCTGAGCAGGAGAAGGCCTTTGAGTTTGGATTTTTAATGGTTGTGGGTAAAAATTGGACTCTGCCTGCAATCCCATTCGGAACATATGGCAGGAGGTTCAAGGGACTTCTGTGGTCCAAGAAACAACTTAACTCACACTTCTCATCAGGTTTCAAAAGGTTGCTATCACTATATAGCCCAACAAAAGGATTTGGTCAGGAAGCATTCCTGGGACTGTAGGGAAAAAGATGTTCACCAGATCAAATAAACCAGGCTTGAAGCAGCTTCCAGCCAGAGTGAGCATCCTTGCTGTGACCACCCCGGATAAATTGCGCCTTCTGTTTGTGCCGGCTGCCATCTCACTAGGTCATGAGCATGACTTGCGCGTTAAGCACCTTTCCGATGCCCTGAGCGACAAGCACGGGCCGGCTGTGGGTAAGTACCGGGCTGGCGCTGGGAGCCAGCTGGTCCCCCCTGCTTCCCAGTGTGTTCCACTGTCGTGGTATAGCCAGGGCTGTTCCTCTCTGGGGGCAGTCCTGAAGCATGAGCCTCCTCTGGCTAAGAAGCTCTGGCTCTTCTCAGTAGAATTCACTCCTACTAATCACAGCCCCCAAGCCCTTAGACAAGGAACTCAACTTCGTCAAACCAAAGGTCACCATGCTGAGGGACATTTTCCTGTAGGTGGCTGCTGGCCTGTTGGGTGCTGAAGCAAAGCAAGCAGGAAAGGGACAAGTGCAGCACACACTACAGTGCATCACTGCACGTCTGTGTCTCCTCTGCTGACCAAAACTTTTGAAATATCGACCTGAGGGACCTGTCAGCATAGGGAAGAATTGGTTCTTTTTCCATCAAGAGTCTCTGGGAGGAGAGAAGCAGCAGCCTATAGCTTAGAGAAGGCCTCTCTGTGTCATCTTGCCGTCTGGCAGGATGGGGTCTGTCTGTGTCTGTCCTGCAGACACACACAGCAGTGGTTGGCATGAGTTTGTGCTGGCCCTTGGATTACTTCTCATGCCTACCATGTAGGATCTTTGATGGATCTTGGACTGAGACATTAATATTCTAGGACTCAGACATTTGCATTTGTATGCAGCATTGTGTGGCAGATAACTCACTGAGCTGTGCTGATATTCCTGCTTCATAGGATGTAAATGTTCATCAGCCTGTTTTTTTATCTTGTTTCTGCAAGTGGGAAGAAGCTGCCTTCCAGGACAGCCTTTATTTCCCAGAAATGTTGATGCCAAACGGCAGTTCTTCATCTGCATGATGGATGGAGATAAGGAATTCTAAAAATACAGGCAGAGATGTTGAATAATTCACCTCAGACCTTCCTGAGTTTAGTACTCTGTGTTCAAGCCCTTGATTAAATTTAGTCTGTATCCCAGAAGAGCTCCAAACTTCACTTCTGTCAGGAGGCTGGAAAGAGGTGGTGCCCTGATGTACATTTCCTGAGCTGCGGGTGACTTTTCCTGCCTCCTGCAGGGTACTCAGAGATTCCCACGCACAAACCCAGGGCAGGAGTGGTGAGAAGATGACTCTTGTTCTCACACATGGATGGGTGCAAAGCCAGAATCAACTTTCCCAGAAGAACCTCGTGCTCCTTGTGTAAACCAAAGGCATCTTGCCCTTGCAGGGAGGGACGACGTCTTCGACATCGAGATCGACGCGTACATCCACTGCGTCAGTGCCTTTGTCAAACTGGCCCAGAGTGAATACCAGCTCCTGACAGAAATTGTCCCAGAGCACCACCAGAAGAAGACCTTTGATTCTCTCATCCAGGTCAGTTGAGCCTCTGTGCTTGTAAAGGATGCTGGCTTGCCCTCCAGGACCTGTTGAGGGAACCAGGGCCTGCACAGAGCCTGGAGAACATGTGCTCAGAGTCCATCAATGATACCACAAATGACACATCAGCCAAATGGTCATCTGGCATGGGTGTCCTGCATTGAGCCCTTTGTGCTGCCTGGGCAGAAGTCCTGTTTCTTCCTCATGAGTCTCTGGCTTTGTTGCAGGAGTCATTGGATAACTTGATCATGGAGGGTGATAACATTGTCTCAGCTGCCCGGAAAGCCATCATCCGACATGACTATTCAGCTGTGCTCACAATCTTCCCCATCCTGAAGCATCTCAAGCAGATGAAGCCAGAATTTGACCAGGTCTTGCAGGTAAATGTGATGGGATTGGAGAGGGTCCTGTGGCTTGTGTTATCTGGAGAACTTTTTGAAATTGATTACCACAGTGGCTTTGAGCAAAGCCATGCTGCCTCTGTCCCCCAGCATGGACTGCAGTTACACAAATGCACCTTGCTCCTTTCTGAGCTGGTGAACCAGCAACTCAGCATCTCTCAGCAGCAGCTCTTTCCAGTTCGAGTCCTGACCCTGATGGATCACCAAGACATGTCCCTTTCTGCCTGGAGAATGTGGGATTTCATGTGTTGTTGATGGTGCTGTAAATATTCTTCTGGCATATGGGAAACTGAGAATGAGATGCTGAGGTGGGGGATGAGGAAGGGTAGGTGCTGGGTGGAAGTTCAGGTACTATTTGTTTTCCTTTTCTGATCTATTGTGGAACTATTCCAGGGAACTGCAGCAGGCACTAAGAACAAACTGCCAGGGCTGATCACTTCCATGGAGACCACTGGTGCAAAGGCACTGGAAGAGTTTGCAGACAACATTAAGGTAGGATTCTTCTCAGTGGTCTCTGATCAGGCTTGGTAGAGGGTTTTTTGGAGCAAAACCCCTAGTTTAGCATTTAGCTTTCCATGAGACCATGTAGTTTCTGACTGAAGCAGGAGCTTGCTGGTTTGCTTGGACAGTCAAATACCAAATGCTTGGTGCTGGTTTCAAACACAGAAGGCCTTTGCCTAAGATCCTTAACAGGCATACTGCAAAGAATGTGACATGAACATCCAGGCCTTTGCAGATACCATGTCCATCTCAGAATTAATCCTATTTAAACAGAAAGGAAAACTGCTGCCTTGAAAAGCTTTGGAGGACTCATGTTAAGCTGTTCCTGTGTAAGATGGGCTTGGTGAATGGTAGGTGAGCTGAAGGTGTGATGGTCACATGCTGAACAGAGCCCTGAGGTTCTGAGCTGCTGGTGCCTGGCAGCTCTGGTTTCTGAGCATTAGGAGATGGCACTGCAAGAGCTGGGCCTGAGGGTGTTGGGAGTGGCTGGATGAAGAAGCCTTCATCTCACTTGTAGCAGCAGTTGTAGTGTAGGTGTCTCCCCTTACGTGCTCACCTTATGTGTCTCTCTTCCCTTTTTAGAATGATCCAGACAAGGAATACAACATGCCAAAAGATGGGACAGTTCACGAACTCACCAGCAACGTACGTGATGATGATTTGAACCATCCTTTGTGGAAAACAGCTTCTGAAGGAGTTTTAAAAAGAGCAATAGGGAAACTTCCTAAATTAAGGTGTCTTGGCATTAACAATTATACAATTACCTGGTTTCCGTGGTAGGATGAGCTGAGCCCTTGCTCAGCCATGGCCAGGCCTGTGGGGAAAACCCAGCAGTTCAGAGGAGTATAGTGATTTGTTTCTTGAATGCCTGTAAGTGTGGGGGGACAAGTGGTTCTTCATGGTCCTTAATAGCACAGGAGATGTAATGTTGGTTGCTCCTAAATTCCCTCCCTTGCTTCCAGGCCATCCTTTTCCTACAGCAATTACTGGATTTCCAGGAGACAGCAGGTGCCATGCTGGCATCACAAGGTACATACATGCATGGGGCTTGCTTGGGCATGCAGTTCCTTCCTCAGATTCCCTGGACATCTTCCCTGAAGTGACCAAACCTCAACGTGCACTGTGAGCTTGTTCTCCTCTTGTCCTTCACCCTGTGATTTATCTTGTCCTCTGATCTGCCTTGACCACATAATTGATTGGAGAACTCCAAGGGATGCAGAGTTCCCTGCTAGCCTTCCACACTTGCTTCTGGCAGGTACAATGAGGGTGGTGTTTACTGCTGGTGTACTCTGAGAGAGGATGCCTGGGTATTTTAGCTCCAAGTCTGGCCCTGACCTGGTGCTGTGTGACTACTGGAGTGAGGGTGCCTGCTCCAGCTGGGCTCTCTGTGGTGAACAGCACCATCCTCTGCTCAGAGTACAACAGCAGCAGCAAGAATCTCCTCAGCCTTGAGACGTGGGCAAGCTGGGACTCTGGAGCATCCTATCAGAGACAAGTTTTGGTTCTGCTCTCCAGGCTGCTGAAGAGACTCACTGTGGAAATAAATGCATAGATCAGAAGCTGAGAGCTGTTTGTGTAGCAGGGTGGTGCTGCTTATCAGCTGGAGTGGGATTCTTGGTTCTGTGCAGAGCAGCAACTCCAGGCTCTCCAGTGAGCTCTTGGCCTTGGCAGAGCTTGTGCTTTCAAGGAGGTTGGAATAGAGCAGACTGGAGATTCAGGGGGCATAGGGCCCCGAGGAGGCACAGACTGGAGAGGGTTAAAGAGCCCATTAGAAGCAGAGGTAGGAGGAAGCTTAGAGCTGCCTCCATACTATCACCTGCAAAGTTCTGTTTGGAAATTTTTGCTAATTCTAAATCAAATCAAACTAAGATGTCTCTGCTTTTGCCCCATCTCTTCTAGCCAGTCCCTTGTGCCTTTTCCACTTGCAAGCTCAGTTGTGCTCAGGCCCTTCTGAACCTTGGCTCTCTCTCCTTTGCCAAAGAAGTGGTCTGAAATCTTTCTTGGAACAACCATTTCCCATGTTGTCCCCTGAATGGTGATGTCAGCACTGTTTGGAAGTCTTGACACATTGTCTTGCAGTGAGATCTGTCTTAGCTGATTGAAAAGCCATAAATGAAAACATAGACTTGAGGTAGCTTTGCCTTGAAAGCGGGTTTGGACTGATTTGGAATGAGGTGTTGTGCTAAATACAACCAACGACAATGCAAACAATGTCTCCAGCAGGGGAGGGAGGTTGGACTCTGCCTTTCCTCTGTGATCTCTATTCCATTTGTGGCCTTGGAGGGACTCCTGCCTGCTCTCCTGTGCACCTGCCTGTGGCTGCTCTGTGTTAATATCTGCTTTGTTCTCAAAGGAATGGTGGTCTCTAACCTGTCTTTTTGCACTTTTGCATTTCTTTTTCTCTCTCATCCCTCCCCTTTTCTCTCTGCTCTGCCTAATCTCTGTAGTTCTTGGGGACACATACAATATTCCTTTAGATCCCAGAGGTAAGCAAACTTACCCACACCTACCTGTTCATATTGCCTCGGACTCTGGTGATGTATGTTAATTATTTATCCTCCAGCAGTTGTAAATAAATTAACACATAATTGAAAAGGGGGAAAAGGGGAGGGTAAATAATCCTTGCCAGTGGGCCGGAGAGAATAGGGAGGGCTTGTCAGCAGCAGACAATGAGGGATGCCACAAGAGCTGAAACAGGCTCAAGACACTCTGATGGCACTGAATCTCTTTGGCACAGGTAGCAGATTGGCCCAGCTGGTGTCGTGCTTTATCCCATGTGCACTCAGCTCCTTATTGTCCAGCTCCCAGCAACAGGAGCCTGGAGGCCTTTCCCATGGGGTGCTGGTGAATTCAGACCACCCGAGCTAGGTCTGGCTGCCAAACTCTCTGGAGGGGGCAGGAGGAGGTGGCCACCCCACGTGTCTTGTGGGCCCCATGCCCACAAGCCCTCGAGGGCAGAAAGGCATCTCCAGATAGAGGAGCATGTGCCAGCCTGGAGTCACTGCTGTGCCCTGTAAGGGCAGCCTCCCTTGCTGGCACAGTCCCTCCTAGAGCCAGGCAGGCCCTGTCAGCAGCCATGGGGATGGCTGAAGCTTTCCAGAGCCCTTCTGCTTGTTTCAATTTCTGTTGTGTGTGTGCTGTTAACAGCTCCAGCTCATTGTTCTCTGATTGCCAGGTTCTAGTGCTTACCAACTTTTTCAGGCTGGGGGAATGGATGGGGGAGGAGGAGTTTAATGGCTCTCTTTCTGATCAAAGATCAGATGTTCCCTGAGCACCTGGAAGGAGAGATTTCTGCCAGGGTGCTCTGCATTTGATGCAGACACAAGGACTGAGGGTGCAGAGCTCTTGCCCCCTCACACTGCTGGCAGTGGGCTCTGAACCAGGAGCTGATTTCACTGTCCATGGGAGCTAATTCCATAGCAACAGGGATGAGGCTTGTTGGAATAGAGGCAGGCTGACCACACAACCCCCCTCTTCCCAGGGCATGTTAACTGGCCTAACACTTGCCTTTCAGAGACCAGCTCCTCAGCCAGTAGCTACAGCTCAGAGTTCAGCAGGCGGCTGCTGAGCACCTACATCTGTGAGTACCCTGCACACCTTCAATGCCTTAGGATTTTAGCTTTTGTAGTTTTCATATATTTGTAATCCTGCAATTCTTTAGTGTGTAACTCTAAACTCCATATAGAGTGTTAGCTACTGCTTTCCCATTTTGGTCAGACACAACAATTCCTCTCTAGGCCTGTGAATCAAGGACACCTCACTGTCTCAGGCCCCAAGAAATGTAAACAAAAGTGAGTTGGGGGGGAGCAAACTTGGAGTAAATGACTTCATTACCTGAAGCTGTAATTGGAAGATTAACTCCCAATATGCAAATGGACCAAACTTTTAAAAGTATGAAAACCCGTGACCCACTGTCCATTTTTGGGTATAGCCCCGGAGGGGGGGGGTGGGGTTGGGGGGCTGAAATGTACCTTGAGGCCCTTCAATAAATATAACTGCTTTTTATTCTTTTAATTTTGTCCAGCCTCTGTTTTTACATAGCCCCTAGAAGGCATCGGCTTCCTGCTTCTGCCCCATGAACATGCCTTCATTGGGCTCATTCTTGGGTGAAGAGCACAGGCTTTGTCTCTTCTCTTTGTGATCTTTCCACGTTTGAGCTGGAGTCTGATAGGAGGGATGGAAAAAGGGTCAGAGTTGGCTGTTAGAGTAGGACAGGACAAAGCACAGTGCAGCAGCTCACTGTGCAGAGCTGTTCCCTTAAACCATTGTCACTTTCAACCCCATGAAGGCTCCCGGCTGCCAAAGGGGAGTTTAAGAAAGTGAGATCAGTGATTTCTCTTTCTGTTACAGTGGAGATCAGGTCCTTCAGCTTCTGAGACCTGAGCTTGCATTGTGGCAGATTTTGGGAGTCCCTCTGAACCCAAAGTGCACCTCCATTGCCAAGGCATGGAAGGCAGTAGTTTGCAAAGAGACTTTGGGGACTTGCTGAAGAAAAATCTGTAAGGGCTGCTAAGTACATGTGATTGTAGCCTTTGTACAGGCAGTCAGGCCTGTGCTGTTTACTTTGCTGTGGGCCCATAGCTTGGTTTGCTTTGTCAATAATAAGAAGTTTCAGTGCAAAACTTCTTGTTCTGTGTTTTTCCCTCTTTAAGGCAAAGTTCTGGGCAACCTGCAGCTTAACCTGCTTAGCAAATCCAAGGTTTATGAAGACCCAGCTTTGAGTGCCATTTTTCTGCATAACAACTACAACTACATTCTGAAATCTCTGGAAAAGTACGTGTGTGTCTCGAGTGAATCTCCCTCAAGTCCAAGGCTGATTGGATGGTTTTAGAGCAGAGCTCTGCATTGAGAGCATTTACTTGCCAGCCTGTCCCATATCTGCTTTTTCTTCTGTCCTTGAAACTGCCTCTTTGAAGGTTTTGCAGTATTACAAACATCACATTACCTGAGAGGGGAAGATAAAAGCATTAGGAAATGGCTTAGGTTTTAGAGAATCCTTTGATCTTGGGAGGATTGAGGATGTGGCTTTGGAAAGTAACTTGGAGTTGCTTCTGTCTCCCAGTTTGCACATTTCAAGGAACATATTATTGTGAAGGGCTGACAGGAACTTGTTGATGGGGGGGTTGAAATGCTGCCATCCTGAGAGCAGCCCGGAGAGCAGCTGGCTCAGGTGCTTCCTCAGGTTTCCTGCTCTTCCAGGTCTGAGCTGATCCAGCTGGTGGCTGTGACACAGAAAACGGCTGAGAGGTCCTACCGGGAGCTCATTGAGCAGCAGATCCAGACCTACCAGCGCAGGTCGGTGACATCCTCTGCCTCTCCCTTGCTTTTGTCACTTTGGGAGCTCTTTGGGAGCCAGTGCTATTGGAGCAGTGGGAGAGATTCACCTAAACCAGAAACTTGTCTAAAACCAAAGCAGAGTATGTTTGGTTCTCAAGCAATTAATCCAGCTTGGGAAGGGGTCACTGTGGGATCACTGTGGGATGTTTTGGGGTGTATATTGTCTGAGTTGGCCTTTGGGTCACATGTGAAGACAGAGGTGCTCTGGTAGAGGTGTGACTAACACTTTGCTTCTCTCCCATCTCATTGCACATGCAGCTGGTTGAAGGTGACAGATTACATCTTGGAGAGAAACCTGCCTGTCTTTCAGCCAGGAGTGAAGGTGAGAGGATGGGCAAGGATGGGTTTGACATGACAGAAGTTGCCAGAAACATCGTCTCCTTTGTCATAAAAAATTCTCAGAAACCTTCTTTATATCCCATGCCAGTATCACTCTGCAGAGTGAACACTGTGACTGGCACAAGTGGAGAGCAGCAGTGCCTTCTGATCTCCCCTACCCTAGATTCATCCAAGTCTTTTAATCTCTGCCTCCATTCTTACATCTTCACCTGAGCAGATGCCTCTATTTTGGGTTTTCAAAACCCTGAGACTTTACCTTGGAAAGGGCTGGAAGCATGAAGAAGTCGATTTTATGTCTGTTCTGGCTGAAAATTATCCTTGTTAAACCTACTTCAGCTGAATGTAGGGTGTGGTGCTCTCTGTCTCTCCTCACTGCTGTAGGAGAGGGATTCCAAAACAAGTACTGGATATTGCTTAAGTTGGATGGGGAGTTGTGTGTTGGTGTTGGATATTTATTTCTAGAGATAAAATAAGATCCTTTTCCTTCTTGTTGCAGCTCAAGGACAAGGAGAGGCAGATGATAAAGGAGCGCTTTAAGGTAAGGAGGTGTTGGATGGTGTCAGAACATCTCCTGGTTGATTGGGACACAGATCTGCCTGAGGAGGAGACCTCTTGGTGATCAGCAGGGGAGGGAAGGAGCATCAGACTCGGTGTGGAGATGTGATTGCAGATGGGATGCTCACTGAGTTTCTTTTTGGACAGGGCTTTAATGATGGGCTGGAGGAGCTGTGTAAGATACAGAAGGCCTGGGCAATCCCAGACACGGAGCAACGGGACAAAATCCGCCGAGCACAGAAAACTATTGTGAAAGAGACCTATGGTGCCTTTTTGAACAGGTGAGACCTCCTGCAGCACTGTCCTCTCCTCTTTGGGTTTACTGAGGTCTTTGGGGCCTTGCATAGCCTGAGCAAGCCACTTGTCTATTGTCCTGTCTTAGCTTCTCTACTTTGCACACTCAGACATCCCCAAGCTGACCTTGAGTATTTGCAGACATCTGCATGATGTCTGCACATGATTCCTTGGTTCCTTGATTCCAAATGATGCTGCTGTCACCCTGATTCCTTGGTGAGTGAGCACAAAGCCCTGAGCCACCCTGGGCTGTTCATGTAAAACTTGTGAGGCCAGTTGTAACCAGGTCACTTGCTCAACTTGCTCAGGATACTCAGTCACTCGAGTGGGGTGTGCTGGAGTGGAACTGATTTATGACAGAGGAGGGACCAGTGGGTCTCTTTGCTGTGTTCCAGTTGTTTGTCACCTGTTTTCTTTTGTAGATATGGCAACGTGCCCTTCACCAAGAACCCTGAGAAATACATCAAATACCAGGTCGACCAGGTGGGAGAGATGATCGAGAAGCTGTTTGACACATCAGCATAAATTTCCAGCTGTCACAAACTCTCCAGCTGCCGAGTACAAGCCAGTGCTCTCTCAGCAACCCTTGGGACTCCCTTCCCTTCTCCTCTGCCCCATTGTGGTGGGCAGGGTGTTACACTTGTATTTATCAGATTTATAAACCTGTGGAGACACTAACTCTGGCTGTGTTTGTTCTGGATCTGTGGGGTAAGGCAAAGTCTGCCCTGTGGGCTCCTATGTTGGCACATCCACCTCACCTGGGTTAATGCCTTGATGCGCAGCAGACATGGGGAGTGTATTTAAAAACAAAAAGAAAGAAAAACACACAACAAAATAACCCCTGTATGGGTATAGCCCTTCTGTTTAAGGCAGGAGCTCCAAATGGTGCCACCTGCTTCCCTGATGGCTTTTGGGAATCTCAGTTCTGTAGGATCCCAAATTATTTTCATTATTGAAAATTATTTCATTATCCCATATATTTCATTACTGTTAATCTCAACTTTTATTTAGTTCAGTGATGGGGCTTGATGCAGATTCTGGGGTTTGGGGGTGCCTGGCAGGCTGCAGTCCAGTCACGTACAGGGATGTTTTACCCCAAAACCAGACCTGTATCAGTGCTCTGTTCCACATGAAGCAGTGGCAGTGGGGTGATGGCAGGGCCTGGAGCTGTGACAGAGCAGTGGAAGCAGAGGGAGCTCCATGGTGGCCTGGCTGGGTGCTGCTCCTTATTGATCTGAGGCAGAACAAGTGTTCTCACAGTGATTTCCACTCAGCACCTTCTTCCCATCTCTGTTTTTCTTTCTCTCCTGTCTTCCTAAGTCTTATGCATCTCTTCCCTGCAAGCAGCCAAGCCCATTCCCTTTGTTTAACCCATGGGCATCACGTGAAGAGCAAGTGCTTTGGAGCAATCCTGGCAGGCTTTGATACAGGAGCTGGACTCTGACACTTTGCACCAAGGCTTTTCAGTTGGAGCACCTGTGTTGTAGCTGTGGTCTCTGGCCAGGCACTTCCTGCTCCCCTCTCCTTGTCTCCTGCTGCCTGCTCCATTGTTTGCATGTAACAATTGAAATACAGGGTTTCCATAGAGTGAAGAGCACTCACAATAGCTGCTGCTTTGCAATTTGGAGCAAATCCATTATTTACCTGAGCAGTGTTTACAGCAGTGTTTGCTGGGGTCTGATTAGCGCAGCAGTGGAAGAGCTGTTGGATGTTAGAATCTGGATGAGAGCATAGGTCGTGCTGTGGCAGACCCAGCTGCCTGCCTGGGCTGTGCCTCCTCAGACAGATGTTATTCAGGTACCTCCTGCCCTTTCTGAACCCCTGGCCTTCTCTTCCTCAGCCTGGTGTAGCAAATGCCTGAAAAACAGCAGTTTTGACAGGCTCGTCCAGCCCAGAGCTGCACCACGTTGTGAATTCAAGTCTTGACCACTGCACCTCACTGTTTGTGTCTGATCGTGCAGGCTCACAGTGCCAACACAAGAGCCCTCCCTGCAGAAACTTTCCTCCTGTTGTCAAATCTTGAATGTCTGTGGAAATCTGAGATCTTGTACTTGCTGTTTTTAACCTCTGCCAGATCCAAGAGCCTCCGGAGGCTGGCAGGCGCCGGACAGTGTTTTTATACATAAGCAAAGCTCTGCTGGCTTGTGTTTCATGCAGTGATACACACCCTGACATTCACCAGAAGGAGCTGGATTCCATCTTTCTGGATCTGTTTTTGACACTGTAGCAGTCTGATACAAATTTCTTTCTTGAGGAGAGTGCGTGGAATTCATGCTGAGCTGTAAAACATGTTTTATTGCAGCTGATCCCAGGGCAAGGCAATTCATCTGGAACAGTCACAGGGAAAGCCATGAGAGGGGAGGGGGAGCTTTCCCTGCAGCTTTACTGGAGCACCTGAGCTTTAGTGTGCAGGGGCTGAAATCCTCCCTGAGCTGATGCTTTTGTGCCAACCAGAGTCCAAAGAAAACGCATGAGATCTTTCAAGGGTCTGGGATAGGGCCACATCCTGTTCTCCACAGGCTCTGGGAATGCCTCTGCATGGCCCCCACCAAAAGAGGCCTTTCTGGGATTTGCTGTCAGCCTGTTGTCCCAGGAAAGCTGTACCAGACCAGGGCTGGGGGGCAGATGCAGCCAGAGATGGAATGCAAAATATCCCGCTCCCTCCTGGTTACTCCATTACCAGCACCAGTAGCTGACTGCATTGCTTCTACCCCAGGGATGCCCTGGCTGCATCTGGAGGAAAGAATGGGGGTAAGAGGCTGCTGGGGCTGAGAGCTGGGCTTGGTGATATCTGTGCAGTGAGGAGAAGCTGGAGGTGGTGATTCCCTGGGGGAACAGGTAACTTCTGCTGCTCCCAGGTGGGAATCAAGACCCTCATTCCCCTGAGTTAAAGGGAAACCTGAGCCACCTGGTCCCTGTTCCCTAAATCCAGCCTCCCACTCAGCCTGGCTGTAAGCATTCCCTCACTGCCTGCATCTCCTTGCACAGAGGATGAATGTGGGGAGCCAGACCTGCTTTGGGAGCAGCAGCACGTTTTTTCCTGAGCCACCCCTTCCTCAGAGCGGGAGCCTCCAGGCTGAGCTCGTGTCCAGCACTGTGCAGTGCTGGGGGAGGGCTCCATGTGCTCCCTGGCTTTTTATGGTAAGGAATGTGTTTGCAACACGTTAATTAATAGCGACCATGGCGGCCAGCACAGTCTGACCCTCTCACAGCTGAGCCCTTCATGCCTGAGAGTGGAGCCTGGAGTCATGCTGAGACCACGGCAAGGGGCCATGGATGGGGCTGAACCCCCTCTGCCTCCCCTTTTGCTTCCCCCGAGGCTCCTGTGGTTTTGACACCCTTCCCTCACCTCCCCTTCTGCCCTGACACAGGGAATGTGTCTCTGATATCCAAGGGGTTTGGGCCAGAGCCCCATTTCTTCATTGTTTATTTTTTAGCTGCCCAGTGGCCCATGCTGGGGGCTGTGCCAGGGTCTGGGGGTTCTATCTGCTGCCTCCTCAGACTGGGGAGAAAATTTGGCAGAATAAGTATTTGAAAACAAACCCACAAACCAAAATAACTTCTCTAACCCTAGTGATAAATCTGTGTGGAAAGCTCACTGGAAAGCTCACACTAGCTGAGGTTCCAGCCATGTGTCCCTCATCTCCCTGCCCACTCTTGGGCTTGATGGGAGCTCAGTTTAGCCTATTCATTTTTCACTTCCAGTTAAGTATGCTTTTATTAAATTTTAACTGATCATAGGGACTTGCAGTGCTCTTAATTTAAGATAAAAGCTCCCAAAGGAATGGACCAGAAGCCAATTTTTCTCAGCTGGGAGCATGTTGAGTGTCAGCACATCCTGATGCTCTTGTCTTTTCCATCTGGGCCTGATATGCTCTGTTATTTGAGGGGGAAAGTAGCTTCCCAATATGGTTTTGTGTTGGCAGCAAAACCTTGTGTTTGCCCTTGGAGGGCACCAAGGCACAGGCTGGGTATGAGGGCGATGGTTTCCTCCTCAGATGAGCAGGGACAATGTCAGATAAGCTGGAGGGGTTTTTTTTTTCTCTAATTCTGTATTTGCTGTAAACAGTGTAATGATCTGGCCCAGGCTTCACTCTTACAGCCTGCAGACAAGTGAGATTCAGTTGATGGGTGAGGATCCACAAAATGAGGAGGAGTGTTGGATGTGTCACAACACAGACCGCTGACCTTGCTGTCTGACCATCACCAAGCCCCTCTCTGCTCCTGGAGAGGGTGAGAGCAGCCATGTGCATGTCAGAGGGGATTTGGGGGTGCTGGAGGCAGCAGTGAGGTGCAGCCCCCCAGGCTAGGAGCTGTGCAGAGCCCGCCCCCAGCCCACTGTCAACCTTTGGGACCTCATTGCTGAACAGTGACCAGAAATAAGCAGGTGCCAGTGGTGCCCACAGCCTGGGAGAGGTGCCACAGTGATGCTTTGGGCTGGGAGCTGAGTTAGGGGTGTCCTGGGATGTGTCTTGAAAGTGGTCATGGCATGGCTGGACAGCTCTAGAGCAGCTAGCAGGGCAGAGCAGGGTCAGCCATGGGCTTGGGAGGCTGTTGGAAAGGCTGGGGTGGGATGGATGGGGGAGCAGAATCAGTGTCTCTGACAGGGAACATGGGGATATTGGACCCCCTGCCATGCCAGCACAGGGACCTGTGCCTTTGGGCAGTGCAGAGGTGGTGGGCCAACATCTCCATCCTCAAGGTGAGCTGATAACTGCCCAGTGATTGAAGTGGATTGAACCCCTCAGTGTGTGTGGGATCCATGGGAGTCAGATCCTGTGGCTCTCTGAGCAGAGGTAGATGAGGGCAAGAGGAAAGTAAGGCTTTTAGCTGTGTTTGTACAGCTGCTTCAATGTTTTCCCTGGCTGTGAAGGGTTGAGCAGGGAGATAAATGCAGATGTAATTAATGGAGCTGCTTATACTCTGCTCTCTGTGACTTATGCTGGGAACAGGACTAGACTAAATATCACCATTACTGATAGGAGGAGGTGGCCGATTTATGGCCCTCTCTGTGGGGAGAGGAAAATCTGGTTATAATAACACCCAGCAGGGGAAAAGAAATGTTTTACAATCAAAAGTTTCTCAAGAAAAAAAGGCCGAGCACTGAGGCTGGGTGGAGGAGGGCTGTGTCACGACCAGAACTCCAGGGAGAGCCAGGGTCCTGGACAGAAATACTCATCCCAGTCCCAGGGAGCTCTGCCATGGGGATTCACAACAGTGAAATCTGTGCAGACAGACTTAGAGCCTCTGTAATGGCAGTTTATAGAGACCTGACCTTCATAGAGGCTGTTGGGGTACACACCTGGCAATTGTAGGGATGCATAGCACAGCTCATCCCAGCTCCCCTGCACT
This sequence comes from Leptocoma aspasia, assembly GCA_013399835.1. Taxonomy (NCBI): domain Eukaryota; kingdom Metazoa; phylum Chordata; class Aves; order Passeriformes; family Nectariniidae; genus Leptocoma; species Leptocoma aspasia. The sequence goes on from VXAX01003465.1 coordinate 543,242, forward strand.
TTTGCCACCACCTCTGGCTGTGCTCTGCCACGGGGTTTTCAAAAGGGTGACTTGATCCTAGTCTGGGGATGCCCTTCTGGTAAAGAAAAGGAAGGTCTTCACTTAAAGCCCTTGGCTGGTGGCAGTCACAGGGCTCAGGCACCTGTGGAGCCTTTGCAGGGTTAAGAGGTGGGAGTGTAAATCACAGCAGCCTCTCGTGGGCAGCTGCATTCAGCGGGTGCAGTGACATTCCTGTGCCGAAGTGCCCCCCTCCAGGGATGTGCTCGGGCATCACCCCCATCCTCCATCCTCCCTCAGCTTCCCTGCATCCAGCAGGTCCCACCACCCTCCAGCCTCTCCTCTGCTGCAGCTGTGGGGCTTCTCAAAGGAGCTGGACACAGCAGGGGGGATGGAAGGGCTTTATTGAGGCTTCCTCAGCTTGCTGGGCACCCCCAGCTCTCACACAGCCCTGGCTGTCCCACCTCAGGGAAGCAGTGTCAGTGCCCTGCTTGTCTCCACAAGCACCTTGCCTGCTTGAGATGCTGAGCTGTCCCCAGGCTGTCCAAAGGCATTAAAATCCTTCCCCAACCATGGGTCCATGGCTCTGCTTCCCTGACAAACAACCTCCCTCCCCCTGGTGCTTGGTGACCTTCTGTGCTTCACTCCTGGATTTTCCTACCTGAGCTGGGTTTGTGCCCAGCGCTGTCCCAGAGCGCAGCTCCTAAACCAGGACACAAACAAACCAAGACTTTGCAAATGTCCCTAAAAGTGCATCCACTAGCTCCAGATGCTGTGCTGGTTGGAGGGGCCAGAGCAGTTCTGGGTGTAGATGCAACAGGGAGTAAGTCCATCCATGACAGAGGAACAGGTGCTTACACATGGCAGTGGGTTTTTGGGTTTGATCTCTCCGCTCTCAGCAAGTGCTTGGTGGAAGCAAATCCTGTCCTTGGTTGGTTCTTGGCTGAGTTTGTATCAGCAGCATCGTGGTTATGATATCTGGATGCATTTGAATGAAGAGGGTTCAACTGGACCCATTTCAACCCAAAACGTAGCCCAGCCCCAGGCCTGCAATGCCGCAGGAGACTGCAAAGCCGTGGGGTGGGAGGAAGCTCTGCTAGCTGACGTTGAAGGTGGTGGAGGAGCCCTCTGCTCTCTGCTGCTGTCCCACCAGCTCTGCCTCCCCCCAGGGCTGTGCGGGGACCCTGCAGCACGCGGCAGAGCGGCCGGGCAGGGCTTCGCTCAGCTGGGTCACCTCACTGAGCTCTGCCTCCAGCGTGCTGACCGTGTTGGCAGCCTGGGCCACGTGCACCTTGTGCGCTGCCTTCTTGTGCAGGAGGCAGCTGAAGATCTTCTTGAAGCCCTTGCGGAAGTGTCTGGAGACCAGGGCGTAGACGATGGGGTTCACGCAGGAGTTGGCGTAGGAGACGACGTGAGAGAGGATGCGGAGCACGTACGTGGAGTGGTTGAGGGGGAAGTACCCGAACCACATGCACAGAATGACCAGGTGATGGGGCAGCCAGCAGAGGCAGAACAGGACAGCGACAATGATGATCATCCTGGTGACCTTCCTCTTGGCCTTCTTGGACTCCGACATGTCTTGGAGAGGGTCCACGGAGCGCCACAGGTAGCGAATAGTCCGGACATAAGTGAGGCTCAGGATGAGCACGGGGATGATGTAGCTGAAGATGAAGGTGCAGATGTCCATGACCTTGCGCTGGGAGATCTCCCAGATGGGGTGGCAGACAGTCAGGTTGGCCAGCTGGAACTCCTGGTAGTAGCTGAGGTAAGGGCCCGAGAAGATGAAGGAGAGCCCCCAGATGACACAAATCGCCAGGAGGCCATTCCTGGGTGTCCTCAGCTCCCTGGAGTGCAGGGGGTATCGGATGGCCAAATACCTGCACAGGAAAGGGAGAGGGACGTGGCTGCAGTCCTGGGGAGGGCACAGAGACAGCATCGCCAGGAGCAGATTGGAGAGAGGGCAGAAATTATGGATTTGAGCTTTCCAGGGCAGTTGATCACACAACTGATTCCCTTGTGCTTCTTAGGGACCCTGTGCAGCACAAAGGATTGAGGAAGATTCTCTCCGTGACCCCGTCCTGTCACCCTCTGCTCTTGGCAGTGGTTGTGGGGATAATGGGGATGGTCCCATTCTGTCCCTCCCCTAATCCAGCAGACCCTCACTTGACCATCACTGTCTGGCACAAGTGTTTGGAGCAGTGAGGATACAAAGGCAGGAGCAAGTGCCCAGGATCCTCAGACACAGCATTCCTTGTACTGGCACATGTGAGAGCACATCATCTCTTTTCAGTTCTGTAATTAGCTGGTCCCTTAATTGCACCCAGATCTGAGGCTTGTGCAAGCCCTCCCTTGCTCAATACATCTGTTCATCTCTGCTCCGTGGGATACAGGGGGAGAGGCAGCCCCTGGATGTGTTTTAGCTCCTGGGGGTGCTGTCAGCAGCCAGTGCTATGCTGGGATGGCAGGACACATCCAGCCGGGCTCCAGGGCCACCCAGGGGACTGGCATATGGACTTTCCACATCCCATCTCACAGGTTTTGGGCACTGAGTGGAGCAGCACCAGGAGCTCACAGCCTCTCACTTGCTGCAGGGTCATAACTCACCGGCCCTTGCAGAGGCAGGGACTGAGGTAAAGCACAGGCAGGAGCAACAGGCTTCCCAGCAAAACCCACCCTGGAACGGGCTGGGATGATCACTGGGACAAGGGACAGCACCAGGACAGAAAGGGGCTTTTTGCTAATAGAAGGAGAGGGTGGGAAAATCTGTGTTTCAGCTCAAACATCCCAGTGGTTTTTTTCTCCTCAAGGTCTGCCTGCTTTGCTGGGGGCTGTTGGGAGGGTAGGGGCTCTCTCTGTGCATCCCAGGAGGAGCCAGAGCTGCACAGGGACTGAGCTTTGCTTCTTTCTCATTTTTCATCCCCACTTCACCGCCAGGGCCTGTGGATAAATCCCAGTCCTACAGCTTCGGGGTCTGAAAGATTCCACCAGCTGGGCACAGGGATCCCCATCCAGTCCTCTGCAGGACCTCATACTGGGTGGTTGCACTTCCTTGCACACATCAACTGGGAAATGCTCCTTGATTTCCCCAGGAGTCCTGGGAGATCACAGCAGTCAGGATTTAGCTCCAGGGGAATTTGTCCCCTCCCTTCCCTGGTGGGATGCAGAGAAAGGGGAGCCTCAGGATGCAGGGAGCCACCCCGTTCCCTTTCCTACCTGTCGAGGGAGACGGTGGCCAGGGTGAAGCTGCTGGCATACATGGTGAGGTAGATGAAGAAGTGGACAGCCTTGCACACGAAGGGCCCGAACACCCATCCCTCCAGGGTGTAGATGGTGGCTTGGAAGGGGACGCAGAAGAGGATGAAGCAGAGGTCGGCCACCCCCAGGTTGAGGATGAAGAGGTTGGTTGTGTTCTTCACCTGCCCATTGCGCAGCAGCACGGCCAGGACCAGGCTGTTGCCCACCGTGCCGACGAGGAAGATGATGAGGTACACGAGTGGGATGATCACGGACTCGGGCTGCCAGCCCCCCCCGGAGCCCTCCAGCGAGCCGTTCATGGCCGGGAGAGCACGGCCAGGGGCTAGAGGGGGGGGGCGTGCGTGGAGAAGGCACCGGGGGGGGCACACAGGGTGAGGGGGTACACAGACAGATCAGTGTGGGGTGCACCAGGGATTGCACGGGAAAGGGGGTGCAGGGAAAAGTCAGTGAGGAGCACACCAGAGATGCACAGGAAAGGGGTGGATAGGAAAAGACGTGCAGTGGGGAGTGCAGCAGGGATGCCAAGGAAAAGGGGATGGTGCCCAGAGAGCAGGCTGGGGAGCACAGAAGGGACGCACGGGAAAAGGGGGTGCAAGGAGGCTACAGCGGGGAGCGCACCAGGGATGCACGGGAAGGGGGAGAACGGAAAANGGGGCTCCGGGGCGCGGCTCCCGCCCGGCCCCGCGCAGCGCGCCCCGGGGAGGAGATCCCGACCCCGCTCCCCTCGGGGAACCGCCCGGCAGAGGGGCTCGGGCCGGGGCGGGTTTGCCCTGGGATGGGGGGAGAATGTCAGTCAGTGCTGTTACCCCCCCGGGAGGAGCTGGGCCAGCCGGGCTGGGCACCCAAAGGAAGCTGGACACCCGAAGGAAGCTGGACACCCAAAGTCAGGGGTCTGCGGGGGTTTTCTTATCCCCTCCCCCTTCAGCAGTCACTGAAAGAGGGTTTGTTCAACTCCAGGGGCTGCAGGGCTCGTTTTTAGGAATGGGGGTTCTCTGACTGCGAATGTGTCCACATTGTCCAGCGGGCAGCTAAATCCTCGCACCAAAACACCCGAGGTGAGCCCAGGTTTCCAGGAGAAACTGCATTTCTCCCCACGGCCGGGAGAGCAGCGTGATACATAGCAGCGAGAGCAAATCTTTTTCATGCCGTGTCTTCTTCCTGCAAAATTGCCTTTTTGGTCCTGCACAGATGGAACTCTTGGTTTCATGCAGTCCGGTGCAATCGGCCGGAACAAAAAACCACGAAAGGACTCTTCGTCTGACCCTATCCAAGCCTGCCTTGTTTTGCTTCTGTGGAGAGAGAAATATTTATGCATCCATTACTCCTGTAATTAACTCACTCCACAGCTTCTCAGTTCTTTTAATGGGCGTTCGGAGCTGAGCCCGCCGTGCTGGCAGCTCTGGGGACACTCACATCCCTGTGACATGGCCACCACAGCACACGGAGCCCTCACCTCGGGGTCCCACAAGGATTCCCACAAAACCAGCTCCCGTTTGGAGGAGGTGCGTGGGGAAGTGAACAGCCCCCTTCGGTGTGAGGATGCTCCTGATGACATCCCACAGGGAAAAGCAGGCAATTAAGGGCAGCACAGCAGAAAATCAGCCACTCCACAGGGCTCAAGGAGCTGCTGAGACTCAGAGCACAGCTGTGCCTTCCTCTCCGGATCCCAGACCGGCCGCATGTTCTCTGGGAGCCATTCCCGTGCCACATCCCCAGCCACGACCACGGAGATTGCTGGGAAACTCGTGGGGAAAGCCTGGCCCCACGGGGGTTTTACCATGTGGGAATTGCCCCAGCTCCAGGGAGGTTTCACCCCGTGGGACCTGCCCTGTGTCCTCAGATACCACAGGGTATTTGGTGATGGTACTGGTGGTGTCCTTGGTCCCACTGGAGCTTTGGGCAGCCTGCAGAGAGGCCGGGTCCACCCTTATGCTGCAGACTGAGATTATTAAAAACAAACAAACAAACAAAAAACCACGAAGGAAAACACTCGGTTTCTTCCCAAAGAGTAGTAAAACTTGCGAGTAGCAGGATAAAAATAAATAGCAGCAAAATATATCCTTGTCCTGAGACACAGATAGGTTATTTGAGCAGGGGTGCAGGAGGATGATCCAGATCCCCAAAAGCAAGATCCTCTGGCCAAAATCAATAGGAAAAGGCAGGCTGTGGGGCTCCCAGCCCTTGCAGGCTGCAGGGCTGGCTGGCAGAGGGGTGTGAGTGCCTGGAGCCGGTAACTCTGTGGATTTCCTCTCTGCAGCAATCCCTGTGACACCAAAGGCAGCTCAGCCTCGCTGCAAGGCTGGCCCCAGGGCTCTGCTCCGTGAGGGGCTGCAGGTTTGTGTCACTCTCCTGTGCCCCTGCCCTGGGGGAGAGCAGAGCCAGCTCTGCAGGAGGAATTCACGACCCGGGCGATGGCTGATGGCTTTATCCTCCCATTTCCAGATTCCAGAGGAATCCAGAGGAGCAGCAAAGCTTCGTGCCAGTGTGCAAGAAAGGTGGTGTGGCAGAAATGTGCCTGTGCCACACCTGGTGGCTGTCCTGACACTGGAATAGGTCCTTTGGGGTGCTTTTTGGTCACCTGAGGGGCAGTGCTGCTGTGCCAGCCTAACCCAAGCCTGTCTGAACCACCACAGCTGCAAGAGAGGAACTGTTGTTTGTAAAATAGGCTTTAATTGCTGTGCCTGCTTAGTTCAGCATCATCCTGGAGCACAGCTTGGTTCAGATAGGGAATGAATCACTGGGAGATGCATCTGGAGCCTGGAGCAGACAGTTTAAAAGATGTGCACAGAAAGCTGCAACTTTGAGGACATGGTTGATTTTTATTTCTTT
>VXAX01003465.1:552213-658988 GCA_013399835.1 Leptocoma aspasia
CCCGCGCGGCCGCTCGCGCCGCTCCCCGGCCCGTGATGCTCCGCGGCCGCGGCCCCGGCGCAAGATGGCGGCGGAGCGTCAGGGAGGCGGCGGCGGCCGCGGGGCCGGGGCGGAGGAGAACAAGGAGCACAAGGACGGCAAGGACAACAAGGAGAACGAGCGGCCGGCGGGGCCGCAGCCCGGCGGTCTCGGCGATAGCCTGGGCCTAGAGAGCATCCTGCGCAGCGGCGGCGGGGGGACGTGGCAGGCCCGGCCCCGTGGGCGGCGGGGGGACGTGGCGGCAGCGCGGGGCTCGCAGGGCCCGGGCGGGCAGGGACGGCGGGCGGCGGGGACTGCCCCTAGTCCGGCCTCGGACCCCGTGCAGGGGCACCCCGGAGCTGCGGGCGGTGCTGGCCTGGGCCTGCGTGAGGGTTTGGTTTGGATAAAACGGGTCAGCTGGCTTTCCCGATTTATGGAATTACGCTCTACCTGTGCTAGGTCTCCTTCCGAACCGCGTGACAGCTGGCGTCAGTCTCCACGGCGGAGCTGTGTGCTGGGCCGTGTGCTTTTAGGGTACGAGCAGGTCACCCGTGAGCTGCTCGTGGTGATACTGCAGCTTGAAGTGAGCAATAATACATTAAAAAATCTTAACAGGTGCGCTGAGGTGGCAGACTGCTTCCTGCAGGTTTAGTGCTTCTGAAATCTCGGCATGTAAAGCTCGTGGAGGTTTTGTAGGTGAAACTTGGATGTGAAACCAGTCCAGCTGCACAGCTGTGATAGAGCTGAGTTTTATCTCCTGGGTCAGAGGGGAGCCCGAGGGAAATCAGGTTGCAGTTTTCCACGTGGCACATGGCAGGTGTTGTGTAGTCAGTAACTGTCCAGTAAGATGCAGACATAGCAACTGCCCTGGGAATGTTGGGAATGTCTAAGTCAATGGAAAAATAAAAAAGTTCAGGGAATATGAATTCAGCAAGTAACTGTGCAGGATGAAAGAGAGTCTGAAAAATCTTGAGTAGACAGCAGGGATGAGGAGGGCAGTGTTGAGACATTGCCGTTCAACTTGGCTGTTCTGCAAATATAGAATAATTCAATGTAATAACTGTTGGTGCAGGTTTTTAATACTTCAGAGACTTTCTTTTAGATGTGGTCCCAAGAAAGCATTTTGATATACATCTGGCATTTTAAACTTTAAATGTTTGGTGGTTTCTTTAGGTATAGTTGTAGTTTTTCTTTTGCTGGGGTTGTTGTACAGTCTGGCTTTCTGTTGTGGGTTTTCTTTAAAAGCTTTTTGCTAAAGCTTAAAAGGGAAATCTTAGGATACGACTAAATACAGCACAGAGATTTCTTGTGTGTGGTGGAGATTTTATTTCACAAAATAACCTGCCTTGTAAACTGAATTAAAAACATCAGATTTACTAGAATGTGGCATGGTTTTATTTGGTAGGAATAACTGAGGGAATAAAGGAAGTGCAGGAGCTCTGCAAATACACTGAAGGATGCGGAGACTGGATGGAAATGATGGAGGGATGGTGCCCCAGGTCACAGGGCAGTGCTTTGTGTCACAGGTGCCTGTTACAGCAACGTGCAGCAAGACTAGAAGCGTACTGAAAAATTAAGAAAATCAGCCCTGGAGTTATTTCCAAAAACTTTTTATGATGTTCTGTGCTCAGAGGGCGCTTTGTGGAAGCTGTGCTGGGGAGGCAGCAGTGATTCTGTTCAGGGTATTTTTATCCTTTTCCTGAGCGAGGGGACATTCAGGGCAGGAAAGCTTCTCTGCCTCAGTTTTTCGTACAGAACTGTCACAGGCATGGCTGGGGAGGTTCTACAGCCAGGCTGGAGCAGTCAGGTGTGTTATCCTGGATGGGTCTTTCGGCCCAGCTGCTTATCCCAAAAGGAGCTCTGGTGACAGCAGCAGTCCCGTGGATGTCTGCAGGAGGTGCTTGAGGTTTGTCTTGGTCTCTGCTGGCAGGCAGGAGCTCTGGAGGGAGCCGTGGACTCGTGAGGTGTTTTAGAATCATCAGCTCCTCCAGCTCTCTGCTTTTAGGAGGTTTTGGGGTGCCCCACGGTTCAAAATGCAGATCATGGGATCTGTGGGGTTCTCTGCTGTTACTTTGGGGTGGAAGGAGGAGCTGGTGCCAGCTGCACTGTGAGTGTGCCTTAACGCGAGCCGCAGTCCTGCAGATCGTGAAGGAGTCGCAGCAGCAGCACGGCCTGAGGCATGGGGACTTCCAGAGGTACAGGTTAGTGTTGGGAGCTGCTCCTGGGGCTTGGCTTCACTTCATTTAAAATGTAACCCCCCTGTAGCAGGCAAGAAAACCCATCTGCCAGGTGAAAACCCCTGACAGGCTGTTGCACGTGGGGCCGTGTGTGCTGATCTCCCTTGGCTGTACTGTGCTGTGGCTGTGCAGACTGGCTCTTGCATCTCTGCTGCCCATAGGAGCTTGTGTTCACACCTCCTGATAGGCACTGTACTCTTCCAGAACTTAGTGTTTGATAAACACACCTAAAGTAATGAGCACATCACCCTAAATTTTCAAGGCTGTGAATAACTACGTGCCTTCTTACCTTGTTTTCTATTAATTGCTGCTTTACAGGTAGTTTTTGAGCTACCATATGTCACACCTGGAGTTTTAATTGTTAAAACATTGCCTGGTACAGCTTTTAGTCTTTTTTTTTTTATACTTGGGTAGAGCAGTAAGCAGAAGCAAAGTTGTCCTTTGGCCAAACTGACTGTGGTTGTCTTTTTTCAGGGGTTATTGCTCCCGCAGGCTGAGGCGGCTCCGCAAGACTCTGAACTTCAAGATGGGCAACAGACACAAGTTCACTGGGAAGAAAGTAACTGAAGAGATTCTCTCAGACAACAGGTACAGGGATTGGATGGAATTGAGAATTCCATTCAGTAATTTCTGTTTCAGGTGGAAAACTATTTTGTGCAGTATCATCTAAAACATCCAAAACGTTTCTTTCCAGAGATGTGTGTTGTTGATATTAATAAAAGTTCAGGGTGTAGTGCAGGTGCAACAGACACTGCTCAGATCCATCTTCAACCAGTGGGACAAGAAGGAGCAGCAACAGCCTGTTCCTTCTCTTCCCTCATAGTTGCTGAAATTGATTCTTTTCATAATCAGTAAATTCCTGTGACATTGAAGAGAAAAATGCTTATTCAGGTCTGTTGCAAGGTAGCCATGGGAATGCTGGTAATGTAAATGGTGTAGCCAGGAAGGTTGTGGTTGGACATGCAATCCCTTCTGTTTAAACAGAAATATTGCACTGCAAGTTTTACTTAAATCATCTAAATTTGATGAATGGTCGTCTGACAGAATACGGGAGAGTAACCAGGATTTTGGGTTTACTTCCCATCTTTTAGGAATACTTGAAATGTTTCCTGTCTCACCTTTTCTTGTTGGAAAACAACACATGATGCTGCATTCGCCTGTGTTGTTAAGAGCATATTGAACCAGTTTGAAGAGTGGCCTAAAATCCCTTGTCTTTGTAGTGTCTGTGGTACTACAGAGTGATACCTAATTCTCTTTCTCAATGTGGTAATTGCACTTCTGAGTGAGAAACATGGCAGAAACTAGTCAGGAATAACAAGACTTTGTGTGCTTAGAACTTTAAGAAGTAAAAGCATCTGCCTCTTACTAACCAAGCTACACTTCTGCTACTGAACTTGGCAGACCAAATGGCAAAGAACTGGTGGTGATGCAACTCCTGCCTGAGTGTCATTATTGTCCCATGGACCCTGCTGTGCCCTGCAGGTATTTGCTGCTGATCCTGATGGATGCAGAGAGGGCCTGGAGCTATGCCATGCAGCTGAAGCAGGAGGCCAACACGGAGCCCCGCAAGCGCTTCCATTTGCTCTCGCGGCTGCGCAAGGCTGTGAAACACGCCGAGGAGCTGGAGAGGCTCTGTGAGAGCAACAGGGTGGATGCCAAGACAAAGTTGGAAGCTCAGGTAACCACTGATACTTTCATCTTGTTGTACAGCAAAGGCTGAACAAGAAACCTTTGGAATTGGGTGAAGAAATAATTACTATCTCTCAAAGAATTGAGGGCAGCTAAGATGGTGCAACATAGCCTAAGAAACTGCTTATATACTGAGTTACCTTTTTGTTAAATGTGCTGAAGTAGCCACCTAGAATGCAAGATTTGGGGGTTCAGTTCCTGGAAAACAGGAAACGACTGTTGTGATGTCTTTGAAGAAGGGGCTGCAGTTCTGTACTCAGTTAAACTGTCATTGTATAGCATATTGCTGGGGAAAAAAGTTTTGTGACATGAGTGGGCCATTGCACAACAAACAAGAAATATCTTTGCTTTAATTTCTGGGCAACCTTGTCTAGTGGAAGATGTCCCTGTCATGGCGGGGGAGTTGGAACTAGATGATCTTTAAGCTCCCTTCCAACCCATTCCATTCTGTGATTCCATTTTATGATTCTGTGGCTCCTTAGAAATGTAGCAGAGTCAGTTAAAGGAGCAGAGTTACGTAGCTGTAACCTGTCATCCAAATCAGTTGTCTTCTGTGGGAAACTCCAGTGAAAAGGGCGAAGCTTAGTCACTCAGTGCAGGAGTCACAGCAGCCTTCATGCTAAAGGTGGCACTAATTAGGCTGTTGCTGGTGGGGAAGTGACCTTGCCCTCGCTCTGTGTGCAGGCGTACATGGCTTATCTCACCGGCATGCTTCGCTTCGAGCACCAGGAGTGGAAGGCAGCAATGGAGGCTTTCAACAAGTGCAAGTGAGTCCCTCCCTTCACCAGATTCATTCAGTAAATAGTGTTGGATCACTTCAGTTATGTGCAGCAACTCTGTGCATTGTTTACTTAATTGTGCTTAACTGGGAGGTGCTACTGAAGAAATAGCATCCTCCAGAGCACAGACACAAACTGTTGCCTTAGGATAGCACCTCACAAGTGACACGCACTGCAGTGTTAATATTTGTCCTGTGCTGTAGGACCATCTATGAAAAGCTGGCCAATGCTTTCACAGAAGAACAAGCTGTGCTGTATAACCAGCGTGTGGAGGAGATCTCACCCAACATCCGCTACTGTGCCTATAACATTGGTAAGGGATGGGGGGCCTCATCTGTTCACAGGAAAGCAATATGGATTTAGTTAAACCTGCTCTAAATGACATTGAGGCCATAATATTTTGGGCAAATTCTGCACATGTTCTGGGACAGTTTAGCGTGCAGAAGGGGCCTCATTTTGCAACAGCACCTGTGGTTATGTGTAGAAAGACAGAATAACAGTTTGTGGTAGCTTGCCTATGTAGTTAGAATGAAATTGCAAGCTTGTCCCTAAACTGCCAGTATAAAATCTTAATAGTTTTTGTATATGAAAGTGATTTTGAAGTAAAATGGAAATGTGATCTCAATCTCTTAATTCTCTCAGGTGACCAGTCTGCCATGAATGAGTTGATGCAGATGAGACTGAGGTCTGGTGGCACTGAAGGTCTTCTTGCAGAAAAACTGGAGGTAATTTATTTGCATGCCTCAGCTTGAAATATTCATTATTACTGTGCTGACCATGAATATTGCTGCAGCAAACCATTCAAGAGCCAGAATGGAACAGAAGTGAGCAAGCAAGCAAGTCTAGGCTCTGTGGGAAACAACACTTTCCCAAAAAGCCCTTGGGTTTCAAAATAGTCAAGTGTAACATGAATTCAGAAGGTTCAGTTTTGCATCCCTGTAAATTCGAGCTCCTAAGCTCGGTGTGTTCTGTGCAGGCACTGATCACCCAGACTCGGGCAAAGCAGGCAGCCACGATGAGTGAGGTGGAGTGGAGAGGGAGAACTGTCCCAGTGAAGATTGACAAAGTGAGGATCTTCCTGCTGGGGCTGGCTGACAACGAGGCAGCGATCGCTCAGGTAACACAGCAGCCCTCTCCATCCTGCTCTTCTAACCATCCTCTTTCCTTCTGTGCAGTACCTGGTACCTGAACTAAAAGCTTTTCAGTAATCTCAGTTTTTTCAAACTTGGGGCTGGAAGGCTGAAAGTGAAAGTGGGGGAATACTGGTTATAACCAAAAGCTGAATTGTCAGCTGGCAAGAGCTCTCACAGTCTGCTGAGGAGTGGAGTAGTCTGGGAGATCTGTTCTGAGTATTCCTGCTCCTTGGAACATTGTGTGCTGCCTTCCAGCAGCAGGGTGATAACCATTATTATTAGTACATCACTTGGAAATGAAGGTTACATTTTTTAGAGTTAACTGGTTTTGAATTACTCTTCTAATTTCTTTAAGCATCTTGCTCAAATGCTTCAACTTCAGAGTAGCAAAATAAAAATACATGTTGATCATGTTTCCTTCAGCAACAAATAGCCATTTGCCAGGTGTAACAGGTGCTATGAGATCTATTCCATTCTCTTATTGACTTATGGAAATCTTCAGAAGCAGGAAGTGGATTAATAAATGTCAGGATGTAAATCAATTTCACATTTAATGGTTCTGCAACGCTTCATAGAATCATGGAATATCCTGAGTTGGAAAGGACTCACAAGGATCATTGAAGTCCAGCTCACTGGAACTTGCAGTGGCACATACTGTGCATGGCTTCAGTATTGTAGTCAAGTTTTCCATGTGTAGTTTTTTGCTTGGAAGTGGTGACCAGAGGAGGTATCCTGCTTTTCAGTGGCTGCATACACATTCAGAGTTTGAAAAGGCAGTGAAAGGATCTTCAGGAACAGCTCTTGCCACTAAAAATGGGATTTTTGCCGCATTAAAAACCTTTTATCACCAGGAGAAAAATAATGATAAATAAAAACAGAAATTATAAAACAAAAACCCTACAGAGGGTTAAGACCAGAGCAGGGGATAGTTGTAAGAGGAGTGTGATTAGGATAAACAGGATGTGGCTGGGTGGGAAACCTGAGTGTTACCCATGATGTTAGGAGTAGGATGTTGCTGAATGGATTTGATTTCAGGAAGCACATAAGTGTGGCCAGCAGGTGGAAGTACAGCTCAGAGTTCCCTCATTTAACTTCCATCCTGGCAGCTGACAGTTGGACTTCTTCAGTTTAGTTGCTCTCTAAAGTAGTGGCAGAACAGCCTGAATTCGTTCTCATCTTGCTTTGGATTCCTGGGAAGCTCTAACTAAACAGAGGAGTTGAGTGGACTGGTGAGAGCTGAGCATTGCAGCAGCACTATATAAATTCCTAGAGGGCTAAAACTTGCATTTTTGGCAGCAGTTGCTGGAGTTGTGTCAGCTGTGATGGGCAGTCCAGCTTCAGGTGAATGAATTGTGCTTCCTAGGATCTTCTAGCACCTTTCTGCTCATCTTTACTGAGCTGAAACCCTGACATAACAGCAGTGCTCTGCAGGGTTTAATTAGGAGTAAAACCAGTCTGTTTTGTGTAAAGATGGAGTTGCCCAATGCAATTATACTGTTGCCTTTGGTGCCTTATTGGTAATGGGAGGAACAGAACAAATAAGCCAAACTGAAATAGGAATCCAGGTTTGAAATTGTTTACATCAGTCCTTTTGGAGATTGGAAGATGTGACTTTGAGGGCCTGTTGGCTCTCACCAGGTAGAAGTGACAAGGCTGCAGGGCAGCATGGCACAGGTGTGCTCCTATCTGGTATTGCCTCAAGAATTCTGTGCTCGTCTCTAGATTGCAGCAAAAATGAGTGGTAATAACTGTCAGAGATGTTACACAGTGGTTTAGGCCAAAGAAAATCTGATAGCTGAGCACTCCACATTTTTGTAATTGGGTTCAGTGGGATTGGTTTCCATGAACCCTCTAAGATGAACCTGTGCAGTTCTGTCAGGAGGGTTGAATCACCAGCTGTAGCACTTGTGTCTCAGTCCTATGATCAGATATCTCCCAAATCAGAACATGTGTATTTATGCATAGAATCAGCTTAAGGAGTTTTTGCTTGGAAAGGAAAGCCTTTGTTTCATTGCAGGGCCCAACCCTTGCCCTGTTTGTGCCTGAATGATGATCTGGCCATGTCTGTTTTCATTTTTGTGCTTACCGTGAAATTGCTGTGCTGCTCTGGGTGAGGTTGAGAATGCAGTCAGACTCGTCTCTGGTTATTCTCAGGAGTCAGTCCCACCTTAAAAATTCTCACAGCAAATCTTAAATTAAAAACAAAAAAAAGCCCAAACCCAAAAAAACCACCTCCATCATAGGATACCTGAGGCTTTGTGGGGGTGTAAAAATAACATTCCTGATTGGGTTTGTGAACGTGGGAAGTGGAGAGGCAGAGACTGTAGAGCTGTACAGTAGATAAACAAGTGAGCATGGTTTTAGACAGTTTTTTATTAATTTTAACAATTGCAAATTGCTGCTTTATTGCAGCAAAGCTCATCTTACACTGTTACATGACATGGGAGTGGCAGAACATGGTGTTGGTGCTCTTGAATTCTCCTTCAATCACTGAGGTTGAGGTTTGCTTCTGAATAGTTTTTTCTTACTGAATCAGTGAAAGTCTTGCAATCTGCACCTGGTTTCCTTCTCAGCATCTGAATAAAGGCTGAGTTTGGGTTTGGAAGCTTGTTTAATTTGGTACACGATATGCTGATAGATCAGGCAGAAATCAGGCCTCAACTTGTTTTTTAAAAGTTGTTTTCAAGTTCTGGTTTTGGGGCAGAAGGCCAAAAGCTGCTTTACTTTTTTTTTAACAAAACTTATGGTGACAGCAGAAAAGCACTCGGTCAGTCCTGCTGCTAAAGTATAGGTTACTGTGAAAAATGCTTCAAACAAGCAAGTTATTGCCACTGTGAGCATTGCTAGAGTGGGAGTGGAGGAAAGATAATTATCTGCATGTTCTTACCACATGAGAAAATTAAATCAGCATGACAAGAGCTGTCTGCACTGGTAGTTTGCCAGTTCAGGACTACTCAGCTCTTGTGTTGCTGGGCCTTTCCCACAGTGCAGTCCAGCCTCAGCTCAGGGAGCAGTGCAGGTGCCATCCAGGAAGGGAAGGGAGTTGCTGGGAAGGAAGGTGACTGGTGCAGGAATGAGTCCATGAGCTGTGTCTGCTAGGCCTTCACTGCTGTTCAGTTCTCAGCACCAACCCCATTCCCCACGATTTCTGGCTGATTTCCCCCAAGAGTATATTGCAGACAGGCACAGATTGGAGTTCTAACTACCCATGGACCTTAAAGACATAATTTGGGAGAATCTTTGTTTAATCTCCTCAGTTAATTCGTGCATCATACAAAAATTTCTGATTTCTGATCTGTCTTGAATCTCCTTTGCTCTTAGGCAGAAAATGAGGAGACAAAAGAGCGTTTGTTTGAGTCTTTACTCAGTGAGTGCAGAGATGCCATTCAGGCTGTTCGGGAAGAATTGAAACCAGACCAGGTAAGCAGCAAACATCAGTTTCTACTTCCAATGACACCATGTTTCTTTGGGGCTGATTTAGTGTTAAATTTGTTGGGATTTCTTTAATAAAGAGCTGCAAAATTTGAATTTACTCTCTTCAGAACTGGTGTGGGGGAATAGCAGTGGAGAAGCTCTCCCTCTTTTGCCTAGAAGCCTGTTACTTCCATGGCTTACCCAAACCTTGAGTTGCTCTGTGTTTTTCATCCTTTGGCTGCCAGTTTTAAGTAAAAAGTGTTGTGTCTCCATTGCCCACAGAAGCAGCGAGAACACTCTCTGGAAAATGATTCTGGGAAGGTGTCCAACATTCAGTACTTACACAGGTAATAGGCAAACATTGCTGCCAGTGCTAGTGTGAAGAAGACATGTTCTTATGTCAAGATTTTATTTTTGTTTGGTTTTGTTTTATGGGGTTGTTCTAGGCCTCTGGGATCCCAAAGGATGACTGTACAGATAAGGATCTCATTTGGGCAGCTTTGTAACATTTTACTCCAGACTCTCACGTTGACCTTCCAGATGTTTTTCCCCCGCTAGTTCAGAACACAGAGTAATGTCCGAGTAGCTCTGACAGTGCTGATGGGATTTCTGGTTTTATTTTGGCAGTTACTTGACCTACATCAAGCTGTCCACGGCCATCAAGCGCAACGAGAGCATGGCCAAGTCCCTGCAGAAGGCCCTGCTGCAGCCGCAGCGCTCCGACGAGGATGGCAAGCGCTCGCCGCGGCCACAGGACCTCATCCGCCTCTACGACATCATCCTGCAGGTAGTGCTGAGAAAACACATCCAGCTCTCCAGCCTAAACAGAGAACTTTGTGTGATTAGGATAAACAGCATGTGGCTGGGTAGGAAACCTGAGCGTGACAAAAGGTTATTGCAGAAATACAGCACTGTAAGTGAACTACCATGAAGTCTGAAGAGTAGCTGAGTACCTTCAAGTACCTCAAAGATGTTCAACACCTGCATGAAACACAAAAAACCTCTTTTAGTTATGAGCAGAACCTGCTGCTTGAATGGGTGTCCTTTGTTGTGCACTCTAATACAGTTTTAAAATAGTCTTTCTGACTCTTGTGCCTTAGAACTGCCTTAGTTTCTGCTGGCCAGGGAAAGTAGCAGCTAAAAGTACTTGTTCTTCATAAGCAGGTTCTCCATTTCTCCCATAATTTTGCAGTTAACTGTGGATTTAAAAAGGGAGCCTGTGGCTGAAGCAATTGTGAGTGGAAGGGGGAAATGCCTTACGAAGGAATTAGTTCATATGAAATCTAAGGAGTCTTTGTCCTAATTCCTTTTTGTGTCAGGAAGTCTGTCCTGAGGGCAACTTGCACAAGTTTCAATGAGAGTCCTTCACAAGGTTAGAAAACTGATAATTAGAAAACTGGAAACTATTCCCTGCAAGTGTTCTGTTGACTTGTCAAAAGGGTCAGCTTTCTCTTAGACCAGCAGATTCCAGAGGAAGGCAATGCCTGCATTTGTTATTCTGACTCTCTTTTGCACAGAACCTTGTGGAACTGACACAACTTCCTGGCCTAGAAGAGGACAAGAACTTCCAAAAGGAGATTGGATTGAAGACACTTGTGTACAAAGCTTACAGGTGACTGAGAAACAGCCAGGTTTTCCTTAGCACACATGACACCTTCAGAAGTTTAATTACACAGCTCTGTGTGCTGTGCAGGCCTTTGATGCATTTTCCTCTGTCCTTTGAGACTGGTGTCTAAAGGGAAACTGCCCACTGCTACTTACAGATATCTCCTATTGTCAGTCATTTCAGTTGGCAAAAGGTGTGGATAACAAACATGTCAGGAATGCTGTCTTGACTGTTGCAGGTGTTTCTTCATTGCCCAGTCCTATGTCCTGGTAAAGAAATGGAGTGAAGCCCTTGTGTTGTACGAGAGGGTGCTGAAATACGCCCGTGAGGTTCAGTCGGGAGCTGGAGCTCACAGGAACAGCTTGAAGGTAGGAACCCAGTCCCAAAGCTGAAGTTTTATGAAGCAGATCTGTCCCACTATTTATAATTAGGTGCCAGGCCATTATAATTCAAGACTGATCTTTAAGTAGGGGGAAGGGTAAGGTTCATTATAGCAGAGACTTTCTAGTGACATGGGAACACTTCAGCTGGCCACTCGCTTGGAGGAGGGACAGGTTTGCACCAACTCCAAAACAATATACCACTTTTTCTCACCTGTGCATTTTCTCTTACACAACTTCTGTAGTGCCTGAAGCACAATGCTGTAGCTTTTCCCCTTCTGGGAAAGCTTATCAGCACTAGGAGTTAATTTCTTCATTCTTACTCTGTCTGGTTTTACCTTTGCTCTGACTCTTAGACTGGCACATTTCAGGCTCTCAAATAATTTTCTTTAATGCTGTAGGAGCTGCCTGATGTTCAGGATCTCATCACTCAAGTCAATGCAGAGAAGTATTCCTTGCAAGCAGCAGCTATTTTAGGTGAGTAACACAGCTATTCTAGAACTACTGTAATGTATCTTGACTAAAGCCCCTGCAGCTTTTTCATTCCTTTTATTTCATTTCTGAAGTTCCAAACGTTTTCCCATCACCATTCACACGGGCTTTGGAGAAGTACTTTTCCCCCAGTTCTAGCTGCTTCTAGGTGTGTGTAGTGCAGGTAGGCAGGCAGTGACTGGATGTTGGCATCTTGGTCCCTGCCCAGAGATGTTAAAACCCTTCCTAGGGATGTGCACCCATTTTGGGAACTTGCACAGAACAGTTCAGTCTTTCATTTTTTTGCTCCAAACACTTTGGCCTTACTCATCCCAGTTTTGCCTGGCTGGGTGAACTAAGAAGAGGGAGAGCAGTGATGTTCTGTCTCTCAGTGTCAGCCTGGTCAACAGAACTTTGGGGGATGGACGAACTTTGTGATTTCTTGGGCTGCTGTTCTTGCTGTGCCTGCTGCTGGAAATCCAGGACAAGGAGTGTGTTGCCTCCTTTATTGCCTTAATGTTGCTATAACAGACACCCCTGGGGTGTTCTCATCATCATCTGCTGTGTGGTTCACTCAAAGTCTGTGCTACTTTCCAGACCTTCTCCTGACAGTGTGAAGGAGAAGCTCCACTACTGCAGGGCTGTATTGGCTGTACATGAGTCTGTGTGGTGCTTGCTCTAGAAATCAAGTTGATCCTGCTGAAAATACTGTCCTGGGCATCCCAGAGAGCAAGGATCATGGCTAAGCTTGGAGCACAGCTGCTTCCTGAGACAATCTTAATCTATACCAAGGTCAAGCCTGTTATTCTTACCCGCTTTTGTTCAATTTTGCAGATGCAAATGATCCTCATGAGACCGAGTCTCCATCTCAGGTCAAGGATGGCAAGGTAAGAGCGAAGAGCTCAGGCAAATTCCAGCTGTGCTCTTAATGACCATTACCTTTATCCTGTTACCTGAGTGTCTCTCACAACACAAGAAATGTCACATTGATCAAGATTTGGTCATGACTGGTATATTTGGGAGATTTTATTAGGCTTGGTGCTGAAGGTACCTGACACAGTGGGGTAGGAGCTGGGAGGCAACTTGCAGCTTCCAGTGTGGCAGCTTGCTTTATTTATCTTTCTCTCTGCACATGGGAGGGTTTTCCAGACATCCTGCAGCTGTGCTTTGACAGGAGCTTAAATCATTTTCAAAGTCCCCAGAGGCCTCACAAGGGAGCTTGAACTTCTCTTGTCTCAGTTTCTGCTCCGTCCTGTTTGATGTTTGACCCTTTCACCATGACTGGAATTTAATTTGTGTTCCTGTCTCGGTCTCTTGCAGCCTCTCTCGGAACGGTTTGAGACTTTCTGCCTGGATCCTTCCCTGGTCAGCAAGCAAGTCAGCCTTGTGCACTTCCCTCCAGGATTCCAGCCCATTCCTTGCAAACCCTTGTTCTTTGACCTGGCCCTTAACCATGTTGCTTTCCCACCTCTGGAGGACAAGGTGGAGCAGAAGGCCAAGAGTGGCCTCACAGGATATATAAAGGGCATTTTTGGATTCAAAAGTTAACCAGGACCCCCAGAGGAACAGAGGTTTTATTCTGTATTGAAGGAGAAGCTCCAAGAGGTTCTAGGACACAAATACCTGCACCTGAAACCAACAGAGGGAAGTTTTACCATCTTCTCCCCCGTGTCCTGTGTTTGTGTCTGTGCATACACATTCTCTCCCAGTGTATTAAAGACAAACAATTACTCAGAAACAAACATACACTATAAATAGCTGAAAATAACGTGGAGCACAGAGACATTCCTTTCTGCTTGGAGACATTCTGTGATCAGTGGCCTGTCCAGGCCTGGTACACATCTGCTTACCACGGACCAGGGCATAGATACAATTTGATTCCTGCCTCTGCCCCATTATTTGACACTATAATTTGGGGTTTTGATCTAGAAATTGGGGTGTAATTGGGAAATAGAGGCAGAAGTAAATGCAGAACTAAACCAGCAAGGTGAGGCTCCCACACAATGGCTAGGGAACAGTAGCCAAGGGGGCAACTTCTCCTTCCCTTTCAACACAGAAGTCTTTATATTTTTTAAGAATGTGACATTCAGAAATGACAAAATAGAGCCTCTTTCCTTGTCAATAAGGATGGCAAACATCAGATGTTGATGGTTACTCCTGCTGTGGTGGTGAGTTTGTACTCTGGGCCAATAGTACCCTTCTTTATTCATACACACACTTCATTAAATACCTAAATACAGTATAGAACCTATTCCTGAAAGTATTTTCCTGGGAAAATAGCTTCATGGGTGGCTTTAGAAATAGCTACTTGCTCTTCTTGGGAAGTTGGGTCTCTTGGTGTTTGTTTTGTCTCTGATCTAAACATTGCCTGAAAACAAGATGATCTTTTTCTGGAGTTCATCTGTTGCTTTGTTTCTTGTCCCTGGTCAGTAGCTACACCTGAAATGAGGGATAAGGAACAAGAGACCAGTAGGTTTGTGAGTGATAATTCATCTCTGTCATGCCAGACAGCGTTTTTTATAAAGCACCCAGGTGCCATGGGAAAGGGCACTTTAAAAGTGCAGATAATTTCATAACTGTGATCACTTCAATAGGAAAAACCCAACAGCACATGGGCAGAACTGTTCCTAAATAAAGCATTTGGAAGATTCCACCAGCACTGTGTGGGTATTCACTCAGCCTGTAGCTGGCAGGTGAACCAAGTTTGTTCTGGTTGTCTGGACTTTGTTTTTTTCTCCTTTTGTAGGCATTGGAGTTCAGGCTGGAAACAGAAGGACCGTTTTGAATTACTGGGTTTTTGTTGTAATGGGAATTTTCCTTGCGAGGTGCATGTCAAATGAATGGGGGGAATTAACAATTCCCATTATTTTAATATGAATGTTCGCTTTGTTCCAAGTTGATCTGATCTGTGAGTTCTCAAAGTACAGAAGGACTGTGTGCTCAGAAAGAGGTGGGAGGAGGAACTTGTTTGTGTTTAATTTTTGCAACCTGGAAACAATGGGAATTTCTGGTGTTGTAGCCAGTTTCCTTTGCTTCTGGATTCCAGGGGCATTTTACAGAAGAAAGGGAAGTGTACAGGTGAAAGAAATGTGGAAGACTTTATTCATCAGATGGCAATTTCTAGAAAACTTGGTCTTGACTGGCAGCTTTCTCTTCCCATAAAGCCCATTTCCTTCTAGGCAAGGAAAGGCCCACAATGACCAGGCTCACCTGGTCGCTGTGTCCAGCTGAGCTGCTCTTCTCAGCTTTTGGATTAAATCACAGAAAGTATTCTCCTTTGGTTGCACCAAACTCTGCTTTCCTTCCACGGATCTATCTTGTGTGTGGATTGATTGCCAGGACACTCCTACTGCAGCCACTTTCTAGTTACAGTTACAAAAACCTAAGAGCAATTGGCCTCTTTCTGCCAAACATCTTTTGACAGGTAACTGATGAGTTGAACGCAGATAAGAAATTCAAAAACAATAAAGTTTTATTCCTGACCTCTGAGGCGTGTAGTTTGTATTGCACTCTGCCTCCAAAGCAGTCAGAAGATTGAGGTCACACCATCACTTGGGGCTACTGAACCCCTGGGGAATGGCCACTTAGCTCTGGAGGAGGATCTTCTGCCCCAAGGCTCAGATAACACCACTCCAAAGTGACTTGGCTTCTTTGTTCTGGTGTAATGTTAGTGGAAAGCGAATGGAGTGGGGTTTGTGAGCAGTGGTGTGACTTCAGTCATGGACGGTGCTGATGAGGCTGAGGAAGAGAAACCTAAAAATGGAAAGAAGGGGAAAAAATTATTGAAGTCACCTGTACAATGCAGACCAGACCAGACTGACAAAACCAAGGCTTTTAGCCCTGCAGTGGAGCCTGGGCTGGCACAGGTGAAGCTCACAGAGCTGCAGGGGGACAGGGCAGGCAGGTCAAGTGTCTGATGTGCAGAACAAACCAATTCCCCTGGGCCTGCCCAGGTGTTGGGCCTAGAACAGCTGAGGCAAGGTTCAGAGCACCTTGTAGGGTTGGAAACTTCCTCTTTACACTGCTCTTTAATTGCTGCTCCTTTAAAGTGTTTGTGCTCTTTCCATGGATTAATTGGTGAGGAGGCCATGTGATTGCCCTCAAAACATGAAACTCCAGCAGAATGGTCAAGAGGATTGCTTTCAATCAACTTTCCATGGAGTATCTTTGGGATTAGCACTGGAATGTTAATTACAGGCTGAGCTAGCTGTGCCTGGTACCATTGCATCTATTAAAATAGGAATGAGATGTTGATCATGGCCCTCACTCCACCACCAATGATAGACCTGTGTCTGAGCAATGTTTATTTCTAGTTGTGCACTCTGAGGGGTCTGGGGACACCAGATGGGTCTCAAGGGACTCATGGGGGACAGAAGTGAGGAGCATGAGCCAAACTAGGCAGTGAAAGAACTGAAAGGCTGCCTGTGGGATTGTAACAGTCTGGCCTGGGAGTATATAAATCTGGAGTATATATATCTGGCCTAAATAACAGTGTCTGCCTCCTTTGAAAGAAGGGTTGGGGGTATTTTAAACAAGGGATTGTGTTGGTAGAAAACTGTTGCCTAGTCCAAGCTACTCCAGCTGTGGGACATCCCAGGTGGGCACTGTCAGGAGTTCTCTGCAGCCTTTGTGGCTGTGTCCCTGGAGCAGCAGGTCGTAAGTCTGGCTGCTGAATTGAGGATTGGGAAGTCCCTGTCCAACTGCAGTGGGAGTAGAATTCATCCTTGAGAGAAGATGCATCTACTGAGGGATTTCTGTGCTCCCTGACAGCTCCTGTGAACTGCCCTGTCAGCACAGGCACCCTGTGGGCTGCAGCCGGGGTGTAACTGAGGTGTTTGCTCACTTGAGGAGTGATTTTATGTGATACTGGCTTTCTGTGGCTGCTCCTCTTTCTTCAGGATGGGATTGCTGTTTTCAAACAAGAGCAGCTGGAGGTCGGTTTTCGTGCCAAGGAAAAGCCCTTTGTGACCCGGGTGGGAGGGAGGGATGCGTGGTGGGATCCCGGCAAGAGGGGCTGGGGGCAGCCGCTGTGCTCGGGCTNAAACAAGAGCAGCTGGAGGTCGGTTTTCGTGCCAAGGAAAAGCCCTTTGTGACCCGGGTGGGAGGGAGGGATGCGTGGTGGGATCCCGGCAAGAGGGGCTGGGAGCAGCCGCTGTGCTCGGGCTGTCCTGGGACTGCGGCAGGAGCAGCCCCAGCTCTCCCGGCTGCTCTGCCCTCTCCTCCCTCCCTGCTCCGGGCTGAGCAAGTGCTGGGACTGCAGCTGCCGGTCCAGCCCAGCTGAGAACCCGGGGTCTCTGCCCGAGTCCCTCTCTTCCCTGGACCTGCCCCTTCAGTCCTGGCACTCGCAGGGCTCGGTGCGGGGTGACTTCACCGGGAGCTGATCCCGCAGGGCTCCAGCGGGACGCACCTGGAGCCGAGATTCGTGCAGGGCTCTGGCGTCTGGGGCTCACCCAAAGCACGCCGAGGGTGAGCAGGTTTCAGACGTGCAGCCCCTCCCTGCCCCTCTGCCTTTGGGTGAGGTGTCCTGGGCCTGACTCTGCTGCTTTGTGCCTGAGCAGGGGCTCGGTCCTGCAAAGCCACGGCGTCACAGCTGCTGTCACTTGGCTCTTTGAGGATCACGGTGGGATTTGGGTGGTGACAAAGCAGGGAAGTCCTGGTTATGGAGCATCCACCCCCGGAGTGAGTTTGTGTTTGCTTTGGGGATTTACTTTGTGACCAAAGCACCCTGCTGCTGGTTACAGCGTTAGAGCTGAGCCCAAGTGCGAACTCCGTGTGGGACGGAGGAGCCTGTGTCCATCCCCAGCCCTTCCCTGGGCTGCTGCGAGGGACCTGTAGTGAAAACCTTCCCACCTCTGGCCTAAAAAGCAATAATGGCTCAGAAGGGGAGGTTTAAAACCACTTTCAAAGGGTGTTATTTACATGTCTGCTGTGCGCAGGCGGCCCTGGGCGCAGCTTTCATGTTCCCCAGTGCCATCCACTCAAATCCAGACCCGGGTCCGAGCGTGCACTTGGCATTTCCAGGCACTGCCACACTGGGATCTTCGTCAAACCCCTCCACTGCTGAGCAGCCAAGGTGCTGCGGTTATTAAAGTCTAAATTCTTGCTCTGGAAATGATCCTGTCCCTGCCTCGCTGGGCTGCAGGACGTTGCTGGCCGTGCACAGCACAGACACAGCGCTTTGCCCCAGGCTCACACGCTGTGCATGAGGATTAGTGACTCCCATCCCTGCCCGTGGTCAGTCCAAGGAGTGATCCCTGGGCTGTGGTGCCCGAATGACTAAAGAACAGCATCAAAGCCTCTGAATTACCTTCAGTGCTTGCCTTTTTCCACAGAAGCAGGCAAGTGTCTAATTTTCTCAGAGCGTCAAATTAAGTCGGGGAAGGTGAGGTCTGGCCACGCAGAATTAGCTGTGGCAAACACATTCATCCTGCTCTGGTCCCTGCCTGTGACACAGAAGCACTTGCTGCTGAATCAGGCAAACAGCAGCTCACAATTGGAGCTTTGCAGGAGGTTTATGTGTGATTGAAATTTGGGGCTCTGGGCTGGAAGCTGCAGTTTGGGGTATGAGCCCCCTTGGCTCAAATGTTCTTGCCTGCTGCACCCTCTGCCCTCACAGATGGGTTGGGAGGTGTTTTGCAGGGGCTGTCACCATTCTGTCCCCTGCCTTAGTCACCCTGGAAGGGTTTGTTTGCCACCCTGTAGTGCCAGCAGTGCCCTTCCAGGAGGTGACGTTTGGTTTGGTTTAGTTGGTGTCTGAAAGCATGACCCTTCCTAGCTGGTGTGAGCACCCTCCTCCCTAAGGGCCTCCAGGTCTTGCTGGATGGGGTGCTCCAGCCTGGGCCCCTCTTCTCTGAACACCTACTGCTTCAGTCAGCTCTTTGTGTTGAGGTGTTCTCCCAAGCAGAAACATCTGTGAGCTGCTCCAAGTGTTTCAGTTGGCCACCCCTGCAATACACCATCCTGCAGGTATTTTGCTCTGAGTGTGGAGAGCAAACATGCCCTTGTGTTTAACTTTCCATCATCCCAACACGGGCTGGTTGCCTGGTGCTTTATCCCAGCACTTGCAGGGGATGGTCCCTTCTCCAGGGCACTCCTGTTTGGGCAAGGCAGCTTTGAAAGAAACACTCCAAAAGCTCTGATCTCCCACCCTGATTTCATGGGTTCCCTCTCCAGCTGTGCCATGTGTGTGAAGGCTGCCTCTCCAGGCAGGTGTTTAATTATCTCATTGCCTCGTTAATGATCTAGGACACATCTTGTTCAGATCCAATCACTCTGGGAGCAGCTCCCTTCAGCCATGTCACCAGGTAATAAAGCCAAATTTGCAGGCTGCATCCTGTAAGTTATAAGCAAGTTTTCCAGACAAAGTGTCCTTAGAATCTGCCATTAGTGAATTTATTTAGTGCTATTACAGCCTTGCCAATCCTCTGGGGAGAGGAAAATTAGGCTAATGCATTAACTGCTGCAGGGAATTGCCCTGATGTCCTGCTCCTTAGCTCTGGGTCTTGAACTCAGAAGGAGCTGCAGGATGCTGGAATGAGCCTGGAGAGGCCGTGGGGTGGGAAGCAGGCAGGTCCTTTTGACGTCTGAAGGGTCTGGGGATGACTAGTCTACAACAGCCCTGGAACTGGCTGTTAAGGAAATGGCATGGTGGGAATGTCCTCTGTATTTAGAGAGATCCAAAGGAGCAGGACAAGGGCTGCCCCTTTGTGCTGTGCTGGATTGGGCCACCTCTGGTTCCTGGGGAAAGATCCCTTGGAGCTGAGCTGGCATCCAGAGCTCCCTGACCTCTGCAGACCCTGTCAGGGTGCTGAGCCTGCCCCAAGCTGGGCAGCTTTTTAATGGATCTTAATTCCACCTGTAGGGAGGAGTCCTGAGGCCTTTGCACTTCCCCTCTGCTTATCAGTTGGCAAAGATAAGGGAAAGCAAAACAAGATTTGAGGACCCAGTAATTTTAGACTCCAGAATATCAAGTGTCCTATTATCCTAGTGGTGAGGCAGTTTCTTCAACTAGGCTGTTCTGAGGCTCTGGAGAGTCACTTTGGCTTGTGGAGCATGAAAACTGCTCCACAAGGGGGGAAAGGGCTGGAATGAGAATTGTATGAAAATGTGCCATCCTTGGTGTCTGCAAGGCAAACAGATGCTGATGAGTGTGTGCAGCCAGGCTCTGATTCCTCCCAAGGTGGTGTGTGGGGGCCCTGACTTCATGCTCCACTGTTCTCCATGGCTTTGGAGACACTCAGAAGGGTTTCCCTGTGGCTGAGGTCAGCTCAAGTGTTACAGGCTCAGTTTCCAGCTGCAAAGACCAGGTGTCCTTTGCAAGTCTTGGCCTGGGCTGCCTGTACCTGCTGGTCCTGTTGCCAAACAAGCAGCATCTCCACAGAGCAGAGCATCCCTCATGGGTGCAGAGGGATCTCTGGGGATGTGGTGGTGGGAGCTGCTGGTGAGACAGGCCCTTGGTTTTATTTGGTGTAAATACAGGTCATCATGAGCAGGGGCCTTACAGGGTGAGGAGGTGCACAAACTGCTTTTCCAAAGGTATTTTATAAACAGCTCTAGGCTGTTCCCAGGTGCCAAACAATTAGAGACCAAACCCCAACCCCTGTCTGCATCTGTGCTCACTGGTTGTTCCTGTGTTTCTCCTCCTACTTCCCAATGGTTAAATTTGTTGTAAAGGTCCTTCCCTTGCTCTGCTGTGGCACCCACTGCTCTGTAGAGTTATTTAGGACCTTAAAAGTGGAGTTTCCCCTGAAGTGTCTGGTCAGAAGCAACTCTGGGTGGTGTGATGACACAGGAGGTTTGTGCAGTGCTTTGATTTTGTTGCATCACATCCCAGGGAGATGAGTTCAAGAATGGAGAAGTTCAAAAGCAAAGAGGTGAAATGGAAAGAAAACTGATCAGAAGGAATGGTGTGCAGAGGGTGTTCAGGAGATGAGAGGCACAGGGGAGGCAAGTTCGTTGTCATCCAATAAGGCAAATGGTCTTCACAGGTAACAGTAAATCATTTATGGGCCATGTTCACCTGCCATCCCCTCTGTAAAACCCCAACAGAGAGCCCAAGCTGATAACGAGGGCACACCACCCCCCAGCCTCTGCCAGTCTCTTAGGAAAGGTTAGCCCAGGATGGTTTCTGAAATCTTCCTGCCCTGAAAAGTTCCATGCTCACCAAGGTCCTCTAGGCAGCTGTGCCTGCTATCTGTCCCTGCAGGCGACTGCTCAGCTGTGTGAGCAGCAAGAGGCAGCTGTGGTTGTGTGAGTGCCCTGTAAAACCAGGAATCTGCATCCTGGCACAGCTCCCGGCCACGGGGATAAATCCTGTTCTGGAAAACGAATGAAGTGATTATGGTGTGACTTCTCATACCACCTGCTGTTGTGTCTGGAGCCCTGCAGGAGCAGCCAGCCCCAGGTCTATTCCCCCAGGAGAAGTGTCTCAGCCCCCAAACAGAGCTGGAGCCCAGCTGGGAATGTGCCTGGGCAAGGTACAACCTGCTCTGGGATTGGCTTTGCCTTGGTTCAGTGGCAACATTTCCAGGCTGGAACAACTAGGATGAAAAGAAGGCTACCCACCCCAGACCCATCTCCCATGGGGACAGCAGCTCTGCCAGCTGTGGCAGGAGGGAGCTTAGTCCCCATTGCAGCACGGAGTGATGCTGTTGGAGATGGAGCTGGATGGGGCTGCCTGACTGGAGCGGTCTGGAGATGGGGGACCCTTGGCAATGCTGTTGGGATGGTCTCCCAGACCTGTGCTCAGGTTTCCAGCTGCACAGGGGCAGGCAGGTCCTGCCTGGCATGGTGGGCCCAGGTCTCTGTGTCAGGTGCAGCTGTGTGGGTGGCTGTGGTGGAGAACTGGTTGAACTGGTCTCCTTGCCTGTTGATACTTGCAGGGTCTGGGTTAACCACTATGCTCTGCCCTGGCACGGCTCGGGCCAGTCTGGGCAAAACCCACAGAGGATCTGGAAGTGACCTGGGCTGCATCCAGCAGTACCTGTCACAAGTGTGAGGATCTGTCATAATCCCCTGAGGATTCTTGCGGCGACTTCTCCTTCCCCTGAGCAGATCTTGGTGTCCATCACAGAGCAGGGGAGGCTGAGCTGGCAGCAGCAGAACATTCCTTGCGTACCACAGGTGTTGGGGAGCAGCAGAAACTTCTGGGCTGGGTGCTGTGCTGGGGCTGCTGGGCTAGCAAGACCCATCACCCCAGAGCCATCCTCTGGCTTCCCCTGCCGGCCTTTTCTCCTGAGGCTGGGACAGGGCTTTGCTGAGGGCTGGGTAAGCCCTGCTTCTCCTAGGATGAGCAGGCAGCCAGGAGCTGCCCCTCACATGGACTCTGCCTGTCCTCCTCCCCTGTCTGGCTGAGTGAGGGAGGGACAGCTCGAGGCAGGCTGGGTGCTCAGCATCACTCCCGGACTAGGGCTCAGGACCAGGCAGGACCTGGCCTGGCTTTCCAGCTCGTGCCTCACTGGGTCTGTGAGCAGCCAGGTGCCCTGCCAAGGACGCTGCTCCCCTCCCAGAGATTATCCCCGTGTTTGTCTGTCCTGTCTGTGTGGCACAGAGGCTGCTGCTGCCTGCCAGGGCGTGTGTCTGTGTGTGCACAGGGCTGACAGCAAGGACTCTGCCTTTGGATCACTCTGTCTTTCCGAGGGAGCGTCACCAGGCGGGGACTTGGCCGGGGGAAGGACCACAGCTGTGTCTTGTTACACAGAGGAGAGGAAGGTGCTGTCTTGGAGCTGTGCAGGTGAGGAGCCCCAGCCTGCTCCAGGCTGCTCTGGGGTGATGGATGGCTTGGGAAGCAGGCTGTCCAGAGGGCTGTGTTGGTATGTGCTTGGTTTACTCTTGGTGCTAATTCTTAGAACTTCCTCCACGTGCCAGGGGCTGTTTTCCAGGAGATTACAGGCAGTTGATCTTGTCCAATTTAGTTTCCTTTGAATCCACAGGGAATTAATCCCCTCCTGGCCCATGCAAACAGCAGGCCCCCACAGAAGAGCTTGTCCCATGCTCCTGTTTTGTGTGGGTACAAAATTAGGTCTGTGTGGAACCAAATGCTTTCAACTCTCATCCCTGGCAAGGCATCAGGTCACTTAAAGCCTTTGAATGCCAATGACAGGGACTGGCTCTGGTCTGGGGGCCCTCCTGGGGCCTCCAGCAGGTCTGGTCAGAGAGCATCACTGCTGTCATCAGTCAGTGGGATGTCAATAGCAAAGGAGTGACCTCTCAGCAACCACTTTCCATCCTGTCAGTGTCTTTCCCTCTCTCCTGAGACAAGTGTGATTTAAATTTAAAGAGGACAAAGAAGTCACCCAGAAAGGGACAATGGATCCTGGGCCTTTTCCTCTGGTCCTGGGTTGTCCTTGGACCATACAAAACAGAACACAAACCTGTGTTGTGTCTCGCTGGTGCTTATGTGGGGGCTGTGACCCCCATCTTCTCCTGTCCCCTTCCTCCTCCATCCTGTGTCCTCCCTCCCTGGTCCTGCACTGGGTAAGATCCCGTGTTGCTGTGGGATCCATACTGGATCAGCCTGGATCACAGGGTTCCTGGTTTATGGGACTTGAACTTGGCTTTGTCTGAAAGCAACAGGTAGCCAGCCCTGCCTGTGGCTACAGAGAGCCATGGGGCTGGGCAGCCCCACTGGGCAGCTCAGCCTGGATGGGCATCCCCGGGCACCACAGAGATGCCAGGGTGTTGCTGGGCTTAGTGGGAACCACTTGGGACTCCGAAAGAGAAGAGAAAGAGCTGCCCCGAGGCAAAGCTTGGTCTTGTGTAGACAGGGTGGCTGGGCAGAGCCTCAGACCCAGATCTTTGGGGCTGGGTTTGTCCCAGAGCCTGAATCCTGGTGGCTGAGGCTCCTGGGATGCTGTGCTGGAGCTGCTGACCTCCCCTCTGCCCAGAGCCCTCAGTGTTTTCCTGGGAGCCAGGGCCACCTTGTGCTGAGCCTGGGCCAAAAGTTAGCTGGACTGCAAAATAACATCATGTTCTGGGAATTCCTGATTCCCAAACTGCTGCTGCCACCTTGGAAAACGCTTGGTTGGCTTTGTCCGTGGGGATTCTGCTGTTCTGTAGCATTTTAAACAGATGCTGCAAGGACATGCTTTAAAACGTGCTTCAGCGGCTGCAGCGCACTCCCTGCGAGCCGTGTTCCCAGGCTTTTCCTCCCTGCCAAGTGCTCTCTGTCCCTCTGCTGGGAAGCTGCTGCTCGGCTGTGGCTGTGTGAGCCCGGACACTCTCCGAGCCAGGGCGAGGTCTCCCGTTCTCCCTCTGGGGCTCTGCTCTTTCCACCCTAAACTGGTTTTTCGAGTCATTTTTTCAGATGTGCCTCCATCTCTGCTGCTGCTGCTCACCTGCGTTCGGGGAGGAGCCTCCCAGGAGCTGCTCTTTACTGCGCCGCCGACCGTCCTCGGCGGAGTCCTGCCCTTCCATCCCGCCGGAGCGGAGCAGGGAGCAGGGAGCAGCGCCCGTGCAGACCCCAGGACACCAGCTGGGACCTGGCCAACATGTTCAAGGGGGTGAGCAAAAGCTCCCCGAGCAGAAGTTCCCCCAGCAGAGGTTCTCCTGTCAAACCGAGCAAGTAAGTGTGACCCCTCTCCTCTGTCTGTGCTGTGTGACCCTGGGGGAGGACAAAGGATGGGTGATCCATGTCTTTTAAGCCACCCTAAGTGCCATCCGTCTGTGGAGCAGCAGAAGTTTGGGGTTTGCTGGGAGCTGATACCAAAATGTGCTGCCTGGCTGTTGTCCTTGTCTTTTGGTGGGCTTTGTGTTCCTTCCCAGAAGTGTCCTGCAGCCCCTGGGACGTGCAGTGCCTGGGATGTTCTCTGAGCTGTGACCACTGAGCAGGGAGGTGCAAAAAAGCCCCTTTTGGGCAGGTAGGAGCAGGATAAAAGCAGCCTCTGTGCTTGGGCAGAGCAGGGTCTGCTCGATGGTGAAGCAGATCCCAACCTGGGTCTGAGATCCTGGCATTCCCTGGCCGTGTGAGGCTGGTGTGATGCTGCCCTGGGATCCCTGGAGAAGGATGCTCAGTCTGCTGCTGCTCAGGTGGTGGAGATGGGTGAGGATGGGTTTGCTGGTGGCTGCTCTAACCCAGCCTGGGACAGGCCGGGTCTCTGCAGGTCGAATCTCTGAGTTTGCCTCTTTCAGACCTGCTTGGAACAACCTGGTCTGGTGGAAGGTGTCCCTGCCCATGGCAGGGGCTTGGAACTGCAGGTCTTTAAGGTCCCTTCCAGCCCAAACCATTCTGTGATTCTATGAAGAGATTCTCTCAGTTCTGAGGGAGCTGCAATAGGTGTCACAGCAATAGGTGACACACAAACTCATCTCAAAGGCAGGTCTGGGGGCTCTCTGAACACCGAGCTTTGCCTGGGGCCTGGCTGCAGTCAGGCACCTCTCCAGCAGCCCGGGAGCTGTGTCAGGCTCTGTTTTATTCAGCCTTACCAATGCAATCTCTCCACCTCCCCAGCCAGCTTCCAAAGAAGGCTGGGGATTTCTTAGGACCCTGCAGAGGGTTTGGGCAGGCTCTCCCCCAGCATGAACCTCTCAGAATAACTGGAGCTGCATCCCAGCAAGCCCTCACACCTCTTGCCCGTGCAGGATGGAGGCTGGAGGCAGGAGCACAGCAATTTCTGAGCTAGCTGTGCTTGTTTCAGGAGGTACCAACCGTTAGACACAGCCTCATTCGCTTGGCCATGGCCTGGGGCTTGGTCAGTGCCCAAAGTGGCTGAGAAAATGCAGGTGGATGAGTTGTCTTGGGAGCAGCCACCAGCACATGCTCTGCAGATGGCCCCAAGAAAATGTTGGTGGCCCACAGCTTCTCTTGGTGGCCCCAAGGCCAGAGCCTCAGCAGCAGCTGAGTTTCCCTGTCTCCAGGGTTCATAATTAGCAGCTGGACCCCCACAGAGGGTTCCTGGTCCCTGGGGCAGTGGTGTTGAGCCTGCTGGCTGTCAGGGCCCTTTGCTGTCTCCACTTGGTGGATGCATCCCAGGGAGGCATCAGCAAGCACAGGTTTGTGCCCAAGGAGCTTCCTGGATGTGCCCTGCTCTAGGTGGAGGCACTGCAGGGCTGAAAGGGAAAACTCTTGAGAAGGTGGAATTGAATTGGATCTGGCTGGACTGGCTGTGCCTGGGTGTGATTTTGACAAAGGCTGTGGGTGGTTTGGGAGGTGGATGGCAAGTCATCTCCTGGGATTTAAGTGTCTCCTGGGATTGCTGCTTTTTTCCACCATCTCCCTCTGCTGCTCCCCAGCCAGTCTGGAGCAGTGTGGACCCCGGGGACAGGCAGGGGGTCAGGTACTAAGCCAGGACTGACAGGGGGTCAGCGGTGGTTGCTGGGATCTGCTGGTAAATCAAAATGTGCCAGGACTTCTGCATGTGTCGGGGAGAACAGCCCCAGCTTTGGGCCCTGTGGCCATAAGCAAAGTCCCCGTGAGGAAGGGACAGAGGGGTCAGGGACTGCAGTGGGTGGTGCTGTGGTCCTGCCCAAAGTGCCCTGGCAGGAGTGACCAGCAGTGGGGGACAGTCCTGCTGCTGCTGAGAGACACCATCCCTTCTGTGCAGCTGGACTGTCCAGGAGGCAGAAAGTGCTATGAGAAATGAACCAATTAATAATGATAATAATAGTGCTGTGCCTCTCCTAGGCATGAGATGGCCCCAGGGAGGAGGCTGCCCTGGCTCCTGAGGACGAGGAGCAGGAGGAGCTTTGCCCAGCCTGGCCCTCAGCCATCCCGGGGCTGTGGCTGTGCCATGCTCTGTGTGTGGAGCTGGACTTGAATTTCGGGGAGCTGAGGGGTGTCCAGCATGAGCTCATGGCTGCATCCCACCTGATGCCAGGCTGCCTCTCTGCAGCCCAGATGTCAGCATGTTCACCCTGAAATGCAGGGCCCAGCTCTGGCTGAGTGAGAGCTCCTGCCCGGGGACAGCAGGAGTGGGGCAGGGATGGGCAGGGGGACACCCTGAGGAGGGACAGTGATGCATCCCTGTCACCACGGGCTGTGTGTGTGGGTGTTTACATGGACTCCTCTCAGCACACCCCTGCTGCTCCTGAGATGATGTTCTCCAGGAATCATCCCCACTTCCCTGAAAATCAGGCTGTTTGCAGCAGCATCCTGCTCTCCAACCCCAGGTGCCCCATGCAGCACAGGCTGGGATGGGCTGAGTCCCTGTGACCAGGAGGTTGTTGACATCTTTTCAGTCCACAGTTTTGTTGTGGCTCAGCCTAAATAAAGCAGATTCCTGTGCCCAACCTTAGCAACTAAGGAATGGAGTGCCCCAGTGTTTCCTTCAACCAGAAAGTGAGTGCTAGCAGGAATAAACACAATTTTGTTGGTGGTCATGCGAAGGATGGAGCCTCACTTCTCTCCTCTTGGAGCAGCACAGAGGCATATCCACAGCCACATGCCAAACTGGGATGGGCTCCAACAGGACACCCCATCCGTGCTCTTTAGGCAGGAGCTGAATTCAGCCAGACCTGCTGGGGGGAAGATGCTGTTCCCGGCGCTCTGGGAGAGGCTCCGTCCCCCGGGACAGCGGCCAGCCCAGCCCGTGACTCACACTCTCCTCCCTGCGCACAGAGCCCGGGCAGGAAATCTGGGTGGTGCTCAAGTATTTGCTCATGGGACACCACCTCATTCCAGGCGTGTCAGGGATGAGTGGGAGATTGTGTAACCTCCTGGGGAGCGGGGACCTCTGAGAGCTTCCAGCTTGCTGCACGCTCAGGCTCACAGGGACCAAGTCCTGTGCTGCTCCCATCCACCCTTTGTGCATTTCCGAGCACTGCAGTTTACACCGGGAAAGGGCATGGATGGAGTAGAAGGGATGATTAACGGGATATAAAACACAGGTTGTAGCAGGCAATGATGCTTTGGTGGTGATGGATGTGCTGTTTGGGCTCTTGGGCTCCACGATCCCTGGAATCAGACCCTGCAGAGGTGGTGGCGCTGCCGCAGCACAGCAGTCCCCTTTCGCTTTGCTGATGTGCATTCCAGGCAGGAAAGCTGAGGCATGGCCGGGAGATGCTGCCGGCCCCAAACCTCCGGGGCAGCTGAGAGCTGCTTTGTGCAGGCCCACGCTTGGGAAATTAAAAACAAGGGAGGAGCTGGGGAAAGGGGACAGGAGGATGCTGTGAGCAGGAGCGCTGGGGCTGTGCCTCCTCTGGAGCCACACGGGCCGTGCTCAGTGTGGGCTGAGCTCTCTCCAAACGGGAGCTGTGGCACCTGTGTGCCTGGCTTGGGGTGACTGTAGCACTCCCTGGCACGTTAGGGTCACTTGGGACTGTAATAAATTAACATCCCAGCATCTGTTCCAGCCTTTGGAACGAACTGTGGAACAGCTGGAGCCACAAGTAGGAGCTGGAGCAATGGCAGAGCCATTAAGGGAATAATTTCCCCCTGTCCTTTGTGGATTGAGAGGCTTGGAAGGAAAGCACGTGTCTAAAGGGTAGATGTGGTGCCTCTGCTGCAGGACATCACCTTTTTCCTACCTTATGCTTCCACCGAAGAGGTACCAACCTGCCCTGAAGACGTGTCCCCCGCTCCAGGTGACCCCCAGTCAGGTGTCCCATTGTTGCTGCTCAAACTCTTTCCTCCTGGTCTCAGATCCCAGCAGCAGCAGCAGCACATAATGCACTCAGCCTCTGCTGAACTTTGTGCCATCAGCAGCATTCCAAGGGCTCCATCCCTTCGTGATGCTATCGCTCCACACCCTCCTGCCTCTGCCCACACCCTGGCAGTGCTGTGCTCTCCCTGCCTGCAGGGTAGGGCCAGCACTGTCCTCAAGGGCAGATGCTGCTAGAAAAAAACAGGACATGAGGACAAAGGTGGCACCGAGGTTTGTGCTTCCTTGTCTGCAGGGAGTGTTGGGAACCATCCCATGCCTGGCTGCAGGCTTTGGATCCAGCTGTTCCAGCAGGGGTGCTCATTCCCAAAGGTGCTGGTGGGATAAGGTCTGTGATGGCACCGTTGGTTGTGTGGTGGCACTGAGGTGACAGCAATAGGGAATGGTCTGTCAGGAGCCTTCAGTGGAGCCTCCCTGGGGCGAGGAGGGCTGGTAGGTGTGCCAAGGCCTTGGGAAATTGGAGTCTTGGAATCACAGGATATCCTGAGTTGGAAGGAACCCATCAGGATCATCGAGCCCAACTCCTGGCCCTGTGCAGGACACCCCAAGAATCCTGCCATGTGCTGAGAGCATTGTCCAAACACTCCTTGAGCTCAGACAGGCTCAGTGCTGTGACCACTTCCCTGGCAGCCTGTTCAATGCCTGAGCACCCTCTGGGTACAAAACCTTTTCCTGATATCCAACCTAAACCTGCCCTGACTCAGCTTCATGCTGTTCCCCAAGCTCTGAAAACACCACAACACCCACACTACAGCACCCAGAGGGGCTTGTGGTCTGCATAGCAAGTCCTTGTCCCCTGCAGCCCAGTCTTGGGGTGGCACTGGGCTCTCCAGTGTCCCACTGGGCCCAGCTGTGGAGAGCTTCACATGGAACAGGATGGCAGCTCAGGGTCAGGCTGAAGGGCCACCTGTGCCAGCAGCCAAGGCAGGCACCCGGGGAAGCACCTCCAAACAGGGTGAGCATGTTGTGCTGCCTCTGCAGGGCACTCCCCTGGCCTCCAGCCATCTGTGGCTTTGAGTCTTCCAACTCCAGATTGGAGCTTTTGGGAACCCTACAGCAGGTTTTCCCCCCCCTTTTTTTTTTCTCCTATTGTTTTCTCCCCTTTGACTTTTTTTGAATCCACACAAAGTTTTGAGCATCTGCAGCCAGGAGTTGTGCAGATGGGCTGGGTGGAGTGTGAAATCCCACCACCTCTCACCCTGAACACACCAGCTCTGGTTTTCTCTTGGCTGAGGGCAGCAGCCAGGCACTGACCACTTGTGTGTCCGTGCCCTTGGCCACAGCTCAGGCTCTTTCTTGAGAGACCCAGTGGACATGGGGAAAGGGTTGAAGAAACAGGCGTGGGGCAGGTCCTGGGCAGTGATGGGGGGGCTGAGATTTGCTTTACCCACCCATCTGCTCTGCTGTTCCCTCTCTCAGGTCCTCCACAAATGAGCTGGCCGTGCTCATCTCCCGCATGCAGACAAATGCTGACCAGGTGGAGAAGGACATCCTGGAGACTCAGTCCAGACTCAAGCAGGTCTGTTGTGGCAGGGGGTGGTGGGAGCTGAAAGGCTTTGCCTAGAAATGCAGCGTCTAGGACAACAGGTCAGGTGTCTGCTCTGTGCATGCTGCTGCAGGTTTGGGGGCTGACTCGAGGCTGGGGAGGAACAGACACCCCACAGAGCCTCACAACCCCTGGGGCTGCATCCCGAGGCCTCCCAGATGCTTTCTGCTCAATGCCTCAGGCTTTGCACAGCCAAGGCTGTCTCACCTAAGGCAGCACAGCCCTGTCCCTCCCAGCAGCCCCAGAGGGTGCCAGCCTGACCTGCAAAGCCCCTGGGAGGGAGGGAGCTGGAGCAGCAGGCTGGGCGCCAGGGCTCCTCTGTGGCTCTTGTGTGGAGGATCCAGAGCCTCTGTGCTGGCCAAGGGAAGTGTTGTGAGGTCCGTGGGGTCCAACCAGGCTTTTTCCTCTGTCTCCCCGGCCTCCAGGATTCCAGCAATCACCAGAAGAACAAGGCTTTTGAGTTCCAGACAGAGAATGCCAGGAACTTGAAGGAAGCTGAGACCCTGCTGAAGGATCTCTTCCTGGATGTGGACCGTGCCAAGAGGCTGAAACACCCACAGGCTCCTGAGATAGAGAAAGAGTGAGTACAGTGGAGGGACAGGTGTGATGAGGGCACTGAGCAGCTGGGAACCTCCTCAGGACATAGAATGAGCTCCAGTCCTTGCCATGAGTGGTTTCACTCTTCTTCCCACAGAGTTTAGCCTTAAAACCACCTTTTCTGCCAATTTATTATAAAGATATTGGTATGAAGAGTGGATGCTAGAATGATTGCCCAAGAGGTCCCAGGCTTTTGGGAGCCATTATAAAAGGTACTAGAAAAAAGCAGAGCTAAAATGTGGCCCCAGTCTCAGGGCAAATCCCTTTTTCCTCTGCCTTCTCTAAAATAAATACCTTTAATTTGGGGCAAGCACAGAGTCAGAGGTGGGTGTTGTAATGGGAGAAGAGCTTCAGCTGGCTTCTGGTGCTTTGCTCCCCTTCACTTCTAGCCCTTCTATGTAGAAGTCAAGAGGGAAGTTTCCTAATTGGGAAGGGACAGCCCTGACCTCCCTCCAGCATCCTCCTGGGCAGTAATTCCTGAGACATCCCTGGAGATGGAGAACAGCAGGACAAGTGCTGGACACTGCTGAAGGAGGCCAGTGCCACAAAGGGACAGCAAAGAACCCTGGGCTCCCCAGGGCCCACCTTGGTTCTCCTGCTTCCCGACTGACACAGGGACCTGTGCCTTTCCCCTTGGCAGCATCCAGCAGCTCCATGACCGTGTGACGCAGCTCTGTGCAGAGTACCGGGCCCTCTACGAGCAACTGAACGTCCCCGAGGTGGGGCCCAGGGTGGACTGGGCCAGGATCCTGGACCAAAAGATGGTAACAGCAGCTGGGTTTGGATGTTATCTCCCATCTCCTACCAGGCCAGATAATGTTTGCTGTTACCTGTAGGGATGTGCCAGCCACTGCATGCTCAGCATAATGCAGGGATGTTGGAGGTGGTGGGAATAATTCAGTGGGTGGAAGACAAACTCTCCTTCTACCTCTTAAAACCTTCTGGAGCACCTTCTGAATTAACCTCTTCAGATTAAGAGTTACCAGAGGGGGATCAGGTAGAGAGTTCTGTGGGATGAAAGGATGGAGAAGGTGATGTCTCCTAGGATTTTACAGACTTTTTCAGGGTTTCACACTGCAAGGTTTGGGTATGTGGAGTTCCCAGATTGGAGCCAGTTTGGATTCCCCTGAAAGCTGGACGGTAATTAAGTGCATCCCATGCATGTCACCATGGGCAGGGGGCTGGCTCAGCTCAGGTAGCCCAGGGTTATGTGGTCTGGTTATCTTTGCCCCTGTGTATGGCTGGGGAAATGGTAACCAGCAGCCATAATGGGAAACAACCAAAAAAGTCCCTCCCTTCCTCCTGGACTGCTATCAGATACCAGATCTTTTCATGCCCTGCCAGCACTGCCTGGGGTTTCTCCCTGAAATGAAGCCTTTTGCTTTAGTGTCTGCCCTGACTCCTTTTGCACAGAAACAAGTCAATGCAGGACAGTATGGGCCCGGCATGTCGGAGCTGGAAAAGCAAATAGCTGAGCACAACATCCTCCAGAAGGAGATCGAAGCCTACGGGCTCCAGATCAAGAACCTCCGCTCCGGGGTAAGGCACCCTCTGTCCCCTCCTTGTTCCTGTCACTCCGCTGGGGACCCTGCTGGCTCTGCTCACTGTCTGGCTGTGTGTCCCCACATGGTGAATGTCCACCCTTGTTCTGCAGAGGGCATGGGGGGCCAGGGACGTGGCTCCTGGATGGTTTCTAAAGCACATTCCATAAATCAATTCATCAGCATTCACCACATGTTTTGCTAACAGCTTTTCTTTATCTTTTTTTTTTTTNCCTTGGTCTTGGCTGTGTTGTAACCCAGGATGTGGCAGATTTAAAAAGCCAGTACAAGGACTTGCTGGTAAGGTTCTCGGTGTTTTTCTGAGCAGATGGGGTCTTACAGCAGAGTAATGCCATCCCTGATGGGCAGGGAATGCCCAGTTCAGAACAGGAACTGGGCTTGCACAGTAAAGTTGTGTCCCTCATATAATTTCCACATTTCCTTCCCTCCTTGGGATAGGTATAAATTGAAAGAACTCTTGCTGTCCTCAGGGCAATGCCAAGGGTGAGATCCCTGTCTCTCCTCTACATGGGTCAGGGATCTGCAGCTTCCTCTGTGTCCATGAGCACAGGGACCAGAAGGCACCAGGAAATCCAGCCCAGCCCACACACTGTTCCAAATCAGGATTGCAAATGTGGAGGCTTGCCCTGATCCCTAACAAGGGTTCCAGAAAGGAAATGAGCAGCCAGAGCAGAGGTGGTGGCCAGGAAGAAAGTCCTGGATTTACCCAGCTGGGCCCATGAAGGTTGATGCTGAAAATGGGATTTGTGAGAAATACAGCAGAGCTGGGCCAGCTCTGAGACTGCCCCGGGCACCAGCCCACACCTGGGATTCTGGTTAGACAAACATATCTTGTCTGTGAGGAGGGAAAGGGAACAGCAGCCCCATCAGATAAGAGCCAGTGGTGGCAGATTTCTCACCAAGGTTTCTGGGAATCTCCTGCTGGATGTGCAACAGGAGTGTGGTCCTGGGGAGGAAGAGGAGGAGGGGAAAGGGACTCCCCAGGCTGAGCACTGACGCTGTCTGTGTCCTGTGTTTGGGCAGAAAGCTTCCATCTGGCGAGGGCAGAGCCTTGGCAGCCTCTACCACCACCTCCAGGGCTGCACCAAGGAGCTGGGCTACCTGACAGACCAGCAGACCAAGATCCTGAAGCAGGACTGGAGTGACCAAATGCTGGATGTCCAGAGCGTGCGTCGGGAGTATGAGGTGAGCCCTCAGGGGTGGCAGCGTGTCCTGGCCATGGAAGGCTGGCCAAGCCTGGCACGTGGGATCTGCAGGGTACGTGCCAGCCTCCTGCACATCCACCACCAGCCCTGAGCAGGAGGCTTTCCAAAACAGAGGGGGAAGAGACCCCCTGGGTCCATGCTGGAATTAGGAACGAGCTGCTCTGTGTGACCCCTCCAGTCCCCTGAGCTGGCATGTGGGATCATACCTTGGAGAGCTGCCAGGGAGGGTTTCCATGGTCAGAGAGAAGGGAAGGGCTCAGTGCCACATCAGCCTCAATGGCCACAGTACAGCACCCAGTGACCGCCATGTGCTGAGACACAGAAAATGAAAGGGACAATTGTTGAGGAAAATGCTCTTTGCCCTGATGCTTTCTGAGGCCCAAATGTGTCTAATTTGTTTTAGCTCTGCCTATCCCCTTCTGTTTTAAAAAACAAACAAACAAGCAAGGATGTCTCTGCTTTGGAAGCCTTATCTCTTTTATATATGGTGCCCCAGGAAACCACTCTGTGCTCCCTGCATGCTCCCAAGGTCAGAAAGTTTCTTTTCCCCTCCAGGATTTCAAGTCCAATGAGCTGCTCAGCCAGGAGGAGTTTGTGAACCACCTTCAGGACGATGGGGACAGGATGATTGAGCTGAAGCACCCAGCCATCAAACCTATCCAGGTAGGGAGAGGGGGTCTCTTCTCCAGCCCTGTGGAAGAATGAGAATGTTTCTGTGCCTCAAGTGGTGGGTCAGAGGAGACCCCTTCACCTCTCCCTGAGTTACATTACTCTTTCTTTCCACACTGCTCTGGCTGCACTGCAGCATCTTTCTGCCTGCTCCAGCCCTACAGGGAAGCTGAGGGAAGTGCAGGGTGTTCACCCTTCCCAAAATTTCCAGGAGATAGTGGCCAACATCCGTGTGCTGGGACCACCTCTCGCTCAGGTGCTCACACACATCAGTGCAGCCACCCTCACACTGTTAGGAAGTCCCAGCTTTGACATGGTGTGACTTCTCCCAAGTGAAAGCAGCTCCCAGCCTCCAAGGCTGTATTTCCAAGCCTGCAGATGCAGTGCCAGGCTATGGTGGGCTCTCAGTCCCCAACACCACTGGAGCTGAGACCACTTGAGAAGTGATGGCTGCTCTGTATGAGCCAGGTCCTTCTCAAGGGGATCCTCACCCAGGCTCAGGATCAGGCAGTGCCTGGGCACAGCTTTGTCTCTGCTCTCCCTCTGATCTCTGGGACTTCTGAGGAAAGGAGGCCTGTGGTGGGGGTGGTAGGACCAGCTGGAACCCACTGGGATGTGCTCTGTCCCACCACAGGCTCACCAGGAAGCCTTGAAGAACGAGTGGCAGAATTTCCTGAATCTCTGCATTTGCCAGGAGAGCCAACTGAAAAGTGTGGAGAGCTATAAGAAGGTAAAAAGCAAATTCATGGGCCATGGCTCTGCAGGTCAGGCCAGAGTGGGCAGGCTGGGAAGAGAGACAGCAGAGGGGTGAGGATGGGAGACCTTTTGCTTGCACCTAGTAAAGGTATTTTGAGGAAATGCCCCTCAAAATATAATCTTTTAGAGGTGCTGGGAACTGAGAGACCCTACTGGACTTGGAGACAGTAATGTCCCCCCACTCCTGACTGTTTTCCTACCCACACCTCCAGTTCCAGGATGATGCCGAGGCTGTGAGCCGCTCCCTGAAGAAGATGAGCTCTGACCTGGACACCAAATACAGCAAGTTCAACAAAGACAGCCCTGGGGTGGTGTCAGATCTGCTGCTTCAGCTGGAGGTGGGGCCTTCAGGGCTGGTGACACCAGCCAGACCTCAGGGCAAATCCAAAGTTAAAAACTCCCCAATAAATGACAGAGGGGAAGGGGAAGAGGTGGGTGAATAATCCTACAGGGATAGCTCACCCCAGCTGTGTGCTAGGGAGAGGGAAGCCCAGAAGATCTACGCTGCTCACACTGCCCTGAGATGGCACTGTCCCCATCGGTGACACACAGCCAGGCCCCAAGTCACCATCAGAGTAAAGGAGAAGTGCAGGGAGAAGCCATATGTTGTCCCTAACATAAAACACTTGGATTAGAGAGCCTGCAGAGTGTGAGCCACTGGCATCCAAGCAGGGAAAGATCCTCCCATCTCCTCAGCACTCTCATGAGCCAAGGGTAAGGGAAGGAAAATAGAAATCTGACCTCAGGGGTGAGATGCAGATAGGAAAGGAAGATTTGCCCTGGAGAGAAGGGAGGAGACTTGTTCACCATGGTATCTTCCCAAGTATGCAACACATTTCACTCTCAAGAGATGCTGGAATCTTGGTACTTTCTGACACTGGAATGCAGCCACCTCTTGGCAGGTGTTCCATTTCTGAAAAGGAAAACTTCTTCAGCATATTTGATATGAAAGTGTGGGTTCACCTAAGGTTACCCCATGCTGTGTCCTCAACAGAGAGCAGATCTGTGAGCAAAGGAAACTGAGGAGAGTGTTGCCAATGGAAAGGGGAAGAAGGGACATGGAGAATGGAGAAACTCCTGACTCCACCCCACAAGGACAGATAATTTGTCTCAGCATACCTGCTGTAGTGTGACCCTCCCCTTCCTTCTTATCCAAACCTGGTCACAACCACTGTCTCCCCTGTTTTCTCTAGAACGAGGAGAAGGCATTGAAGCAGGCAGAGAAGAGCATCACTGACCTGAAGAGAAGGAGCAAAGAGATCAGCCCCCTGAAACTGCGCAGGACACGTCCCTCTCAGCCCCTCACCCTGGACACCCTCTGTGACTGGGATGCTGGGGAGGTGAGGGCCGGACTAACAGCACCCTCAGAAGGGACAGAGAACTGGAATCTTCTCTGGTTGCTCCAGCTCTTGGCTCCGTGGTGTGAGGAACTGTCTTAGGGGCAGAAAGCCAAGCCTTTCACCAGGTTTTGTGTGCTCTCCCAGGTGCAGCTGACCAGAGGGGACAAGTACACTCTGAAGGACAACAGCAACCCAGAGATGTGGGTGGTCCAGAGCAGCACTGGCGTGGTCCAGGAGGCACCTTCTGCTTGTTTCTCCATCCCTCCTCCTGACCCTGAGTCCATAGACAAGGTCAATAGGTGAGTCTGCAGCAGAGACCCTGACCCAGAGAGTTATTTAGACTCTCTTGGGTCATAACCAGCCTGACTGCAGAGAAACAGCAGCTGGGGACAGGCCTCTTGACTATCGAGTACTAAATCTCTCCTGGAGAGGGATTTTTCCTTGCACCCAGGTATCTTGTCCAGGTGTCTACCATTCCTCAACATCCCTGCACACTGCACAGACCTCACTGTCAATGAGTTTTCTGGCAGTCAGGCTTGATTTCTTCACCCAAACATGTGACTTGCATAGGTTTGACTAAATTCATTGCAGAATCAGTCTGGAGCTTGGGACTTGCCAAACAGGACAGAGTTATCTGTGGTATCTCCTCTCAGCCAGCCCCAGCTGGAGACCGAGCAGTGCTCCTTGAGCCTCTGTGTAGGTTTGCTGCCTGCCTGCTCTGTCAGCTCCTGCTGTTCCCACAGGATGGGGCGGTGGTGCAGGGAGCTTCCATTGGCTCTTTAATCATGGCCCCAGGGATTTGGGTAAATCAGTGCTGCTCAAGTGCTGAGGAAAGGCCCCAGCCCAGACTCGGAGCTATGCAGGCATGTCCAAAGTGGGAGCTTGGGTCCCCAGTGCCATGGGTGTGATTCCTTCATTGTGTTCCTCAGTGTATACTCCTCTTCACACATCCCAGACTATTGAATCCTTTGGATTTATGGGTTTCATGAGTGTTTTAAAACAGAAATTCAGTTCCTCTTCACAGAGGGACAGCCCTCATCTGACAGCAGCCAGGCAAGCTGGGAACTGCTGGTTTTAGCACACGGTGTTTAGCTGGAACAGTCCACAGCAGGGATGAGAACTGGCCTGGTCCTTCCTGTTCCCCCTCCTTCTGGTTCCATGAGTCCTTTCTCACCCAGAAATATTTTTTGGTCCTTCCAGCTCTGTCAGATCCCAGCTCTAGTTTCATTAGGCAGGAACCATCCTTACAAGTGAGATGTGGCATTTCTAGTGCAGCAGCCACAGAAG
This sequence comes from Leptocoma aspasia, assembly GCA_013399835.1. Taxonomy (NCBI): domain Eukaryota; kingdom Metazoa; phylum Chordata; class Aves; order Passeriformes; family Nectariniidae; genus Leptocoma; species Leptocoma aspasia. The sequence continues at coordinate 589,498 of VXAX01003465.1, forward strand.
CAGCCACTTGTACTTGTTTCCTGCAAGGCTGCAAAGCACTGCAACCATAGAAATACAATTCCAGCTTTCTACATTTCTTCTAGCTTCTGCTGAGAGTTGGAAACACTGGCTTCCTTGAGAGAACTCAGCTGCTCAAATCAACCAGCTGCTTGTGCTGCTGTTCCCTTTCCTAAAGGATATCTCTGAGTTACAACAGGCTGCAGGCTCCCAGCCTTTGAGGACACCTTCCCTTGCCTTTGGGGACACCTCCCCAGCACAGCCATGGAGCTGATGCTGTGCAGGGCTCTGTCAGTGCTGTGTCCCTTCCTGGCTAATGATGCCCCTCTCTGCTCACAGGTTGGAAGGGGAACTGAACACGGTGAAGCAGAAGCGAGCAGCAGTTCAGAGCACCCTGAGACGCAGCCAGAAGGAGCAGGTCCAGCCCAGCCAGCAAGGTTTGTCACCTGGATAGTCCAGCCCTCTCCAGAGGCAGCTCTGGAAACAGAGCACCCACCCAGGGTGGGCAGAGGCACCTGCAGCTCACACACAGACACTTGTAGAGGTCCCTGTGGGAGGATGCCTTCTCCTCCATGGCAAAGAACAGCTGGCAGGATAACCTGACTCCTGTCTCAGCAATTCACTTAGTCTGCTGCCCTTCTCAAGCCTCTGAGCTCCATCAACAGCTGGAGGGTATTTAGGATTTCAGGGGGATGTGCCTATCCAGAAACCTTAATTAAACCTGCTTTGTAATCTGGGTCCCTTGCAGTTCTCTTCCCTAGCTGGGGGCTGTGAGATGAGCAGGCAGCCATAGCTAAATCCCAACCCTGGGTTATCTGTGTTATTCCCACAGCTGTAGTTCAAAGGCTCCCAGCAAAGCTGAGAAGGGATGTGTCTGCATGGCAGCACTTGGCTTTGTCCCTCCTTTGGAGCTATGGGTCACCATGGCAGACCTAAAACCTCATATCTTAGGGGATTAACCTAAGCTACGTCTCACTGCAGCTCTGTCCAAGAGCCCTCCAGCAGTCCAGGATGATCCCCAAGCTGACCGTCTCCTCAGCAGCCTGGATCGTGTTGGCAAGGACCTGGTCCAGGTAGAGAGGGAGGTCTTGAACCGAGTGAGGTCTCCTGTGAACTACAGTGACCCTACAGATGACCTTGGCAGGAGGATCAAACAGCAGCAGGTGAGTTGGAGCAGGAGCAGTTTGGTAGCACGGTGTCCTTGGCCCAAAGCAGGATGACATGGAAGTAACACAGGAGATGAGAGCTGGTGCTCCAAAGGAGAAAACCATGCTGCAGATTTAAGGGTTTCAGGCTGGCTTGAACCCTTGAAATGGGACTAAATGAAGCCCTCAGGAAATGCAGGCCCTTCCCTTGGCTCTGGAGCAAGAGGGTCCATTCATTTCAGAGCTGTGGTCCAGGTGCCATTCTTGGGAATGCTGTCACCCTACACTCTCAGTCTGTAACAAAGACACTAAGGGATAAAGGGAATTAATCCAAGGGCCAGCTTTGTCTCACCTGATGGGAAGTACAGACTTGTAAATGTCAGTGAGGCAGGAAAAGAGGCAATGCCCTGGAGCCCCACTCCTTTCCTCTGGGTCAAGGTCTGGGTTTGCAGTATTTCAGCTTGTTACATCTTCATCTGTGGGTATTTATCTGGGTCTGGCAGCCCGATGGGCTCAGGCAGGTAGGTTTTTTCCATCTCTGTCTATGTGGATCTCTTTCCCACACCCTGCCACTGCCAGACAGCCACAGTCTGGATGGGGCTGTGCCCCAAGGGGCTGCTCCTTATGAGAGGGGCACCACACCCTGAGCCCCACAGCCAAATCTGCCCCTGGGGGAAACACATTTCCACAGCAGCACTGTTATGGCTGTGTTGGGTGACTGTGCTTCCATCTGATGTGCCAGGAAACAACAAAGAAACTTGAGAACCTGGGGGCAGCCAAGGATGCCTTGCAGAAGGAGTGTGAGACCTACCTTTCCAAGAAACCCACCAGCACCTCGGCTTCCCAGCTCCCTGTCACACTGAATGCCCTCAGGAGCAAATACAATGATGTCAATATGCTCTCCAGCCTGTACAACGAGAAGTGAGTGATGGGGATGAGGGAAGGAAGTGTCCTTGCACAGGTGTCCCAACACAGAAGCATGACAGAAAACACTCTTCATCTATATGAACGTTGGTTGAGGTCCAGCACAGGTTGGAAACCTCCCATCCATCATCAAAGGCACTTCTGAGGGAGTTTCTGTGTGTAATTTGTGAGGACATCCCCTCACTGTGGAAAATCCACCACAATGGGTGTGTGTCTCAGCTCTGCTGTGTGGTGAACTGCAACATATCTGACTTGTGAGCAGCATGACAGGGGTGTGAGTGCACATTGTTCTCTGACATGTTGCAGAAGCTTTAATTTTAAGAAAGGTTAAGCATCAAAGGGAGAAAAGAAGAAGAATGGGGTTTTTGTAGCTGACCTTGTTCTTCGTTTTCCCCTTTCCCAGGGCTAAGGCTGCCCTGAACCTGGAGACTCAGATTGAGAACACAGACAAGATTGTCAGCACGTTTGAGGCCAAGCTGGCTCAGGACAGCATCATTCCTGCATCCCCCAATGCCCTGCAGGATCGGGCCAATGACCTACAGGTAGAGGAACATCAGGCTTCTCATTAAGGGTGGAAGATCCCTGAGCTCAGGGACCAGTGTGGGAGGAGCTGGATTTATTTGAGGCACCAGCAATGAAGCCTTTTTGAGGACTTTTTCCTTGAAGGTTTAATGTTGGTGTTGCAGGCTGACCTACTCTCACTGGAAGCAAAACACTCTGTCCCTCTGTCCCTCCCTTTGTGGTCCTTAAAATACATCATGACCCCCTTAGCATACAACCTCTGTTGCTCTGCCTCACACCTATCCCTAATCTTTCCTGCTCCCAATCTCCTTGCCCCATCCCTGGCACCCACAGTGACCTGATGTTTTGCCTTCCCCAAAACTTCTCAGTGCACTGTCCAAGCCACCTTGCTTCCCAGCTTCCCTGGTGAACAAGGCTCACTGTTCCACCTCTTCCACCTCACAGGACACTCGGAGAGCCTGACCAGCCCCCAGTGCTGCCCAGTCAGTGACACATTACAGAGGGTGTTTGGGTGTTGCTCTGACTGATGCAAATAAAAGGTGTCTTTTTTCCTCCCCTGCAGAAGATGAGGCGGGACCTGGTGGCCCAGGAGGACTGTGTGCTGAAGCTGAACCGGGGGCTCAAGGATGCTGAGCACAGCTGCAGTGCTGTGCAGAACAACTTCCAGGAGTACTGCCCTGACCTGCCCCGGCAGAAGCGGGAGGTGCAGCTCCTCAACGATCGCTACCATGCCGTGGCTGACCAGCTGGATCAGCGGTGAGGACCTGTGGGGTCATCTCTGCTCCTCTTAGCTAAGGTGGCCTGGGGCAGGGGTCAGAGCCCTGAGTATGTTCTTCATTGCAGGATGTTGGGAAGGATGAAATAGGAAAGCCTTATAAATATGACCGTTTAGACTTTGAGAATATGAAACATAGAAGTGAAATAGAATTGAAAGCAAGTTTCAATGTCTGAGATGCCGAGCCTCTGTTACTGAACAACAGAAGAACAATAGTGTGGCTAGCTGGAGGTAATCCCCTTTTGATTAAACAATGCCCTTCTCCTCACCAAGAGTCCAAGGGTCAGAGCAGACCCTACCAGCCTGGCAAGAGGGATCCAAAAGAGTAGTTTTTAGGGTTTAAAATATAACATAGTATGGTAATGTAAAGATTCTTATAGGCTATATGTAAATGCTATAGGATTTGTAACTTGTACTGGGTTAGTGTAAATTAGAATATTCAATGTAGAAGAAGATTTAGTGCATTGTAATGGGAACTTCGCTCTCTTTACTCTTGCTTCTGTACTTACTCTCTTACTTCAACTCTCTTACTCTTTGCTCTTACTCTACCCTTCTATCTCTCAGTCCTGCTTAGAGCTGTGACTGGCAGCTCTTAGCAGAGCATCTATACCCATGCCCTATGAAATAAACTGCATGCTCCAAGACCAGCCTTGACCCCAGAGATCTCTCGTCTCCCTTTGTCCCATCACCGCCGTCCACATAACCACAGCAGGACACTGATTCTGACAACACTCCTGTAATACTGAGGACCAGGTGTGTCCTTCTGTGTAGCTGCCACCTTCCTATTCACAGCACAGGCTTTGAGCTTCCAGAGTTGTGCTCCCCACTCAGGCATCAGTTTTCACCTCCTCGTTTTTGTTATCTTGGTGTTTGTTGTGGTGATATTTTCACTTTTCACCTTCCTTCCTAGGAACTTGCACATGAATCTTTGCCCTTCCCCTTAGTGTTCCTGTCCACTTTTGTGCTGTGCAGAGAGAAGACACTCAGAAACATCAGCCTCACCTATCAGCAGTTCCAAAACTCCAATGAAAACCTGATGTTCTGGATGAACAACCTACCCAAGCACCAAGTGAAGACCACTGACGGGCCAAGCCAGATCAATTACAAGCTGCAGGCCCAGAAGGTGTGTTCCAGGGCAAAAATAGCCTGTAACTTTACTGGAACGGGGCAATTTGCTTGTGAACAGCACATGCAAAATAGTACCAGCCAGCTCCTAGCTGTGTGCTCCCCCATGACAGTGAATGAACTAGAGAAGGATTGCAGCCCATGGATGGTGTTACCTGGTGTATCTCACCTTGCTGGGTTTATCTACAGTGCTGGTGTCCTCATCTGTGCCAGTCACCTCCATGTTGAAATCTTCTTCATGGAGAGGACACTTTCAGATCCTGAAATATTGCACCTTAGGCTGAGATGTTGCATCTAAGTCCTTACTTTTTCTCTCCTTGAGCAGACTCTAAGCTCACTAGCTCAGACAAGGAGTTGTGGTGGTCTCTGTGTTGGCTGCTATTTATCTTATTTGTGATAAATCAGTCTAGGAAGTCTTGGGCAAGTTATAGCACTGCTGAGATACCCTAAAACCCTGGAGACTTCCTAAATGGCTTCCTGTTCCCACCATTCCTTCAGCTGAGCTGATTCTCTAGGGTGCAAGAGTATTACTAGGCAGCTGGATTTCAGTGTGTCCTTAACACCAGGTGTGTCTCCTGCAGAGGCTGGTGGAGGAGATCCAGAGCAAGGAGCCTGAGAAGAACGCCCTGATCAGGCTGTCCCAGAACGTGCAGTCCACACTCAATGTAAGGATGGGTTTACCTGTTTATCACTCCCTTAGCATTTCACCCAAGAGATCCCACCTGATTCTCATGTGTCTGCTCTGAACAGGACTATGAGCTTGAAGCAGGCAAATACAGCTCTTCTCTGGACCCTTCCCTGACTGACTCTGCTGCAAAGAGGCTGCGTGTGACCCCCCTGCAGGAAAGCATCCAGGCCCAGGTAAAACGTTAAGATGAAGACACAGAAACCATTGTCCAGCTCATTACCCATGCCCAAATGTCATCTGCAAGGCCTTAATCCACTATTACAGCCACCACTGATTATGGTCCTAATCCCAGAGTCAGAGTCTTCAGGGATGCCTTTGTCCCTGGGGCAAAGCATGTAAGATCCTGAATTAGGGTTGTGCCTGGCACCTTGGTTGAGATTGCTGATGTTGCCTCCTCACCACATTTTGTTTGAAGATAAAACTTACAGGGTTGGTGTGTGGGGAGAGGAAGAAGCCAGAGCTCCTCTGTGCTCTTCCCAGTTACACCCCAGTTCTCCTGCATCACCTTGAGGCTTTTGCCAGCTGCTCTCCACCTGTGAATTTGGAAGACTGGGCCCTGTGTAGGCCTGCAGGCATCTAACAGGCATTCAAATAATAGAGACAGCATCTCCTGCATGAATCCTTAGACTCTGTGTCTCTCTGAAGAGTCAGATGGGAAGACACTAATCCCTAGAACTGTGACATACACAAAACTGGTCCAGGTGAAAGGAGGTGTGGCAGAGTCTGCCACACAACAGAGCTGTGTCTGGGTGAGGGCAGAGCTCTCACTGCTCTTTCTTTTGCAGGAAAATGATGTCACGAAGCTCTACATGGAGCTGGCAGCAGAAAATAAACAGCAGCTCAGCCGGCTGGAGTTTGCCAAGAAGATTGTTGAGAAGGTACCAGCTTACAGCTCACTGCAGGATTGGAGTACTCTAGATTGGGGTTCAAATCTGCTCAGCCTGGGGCTCCCCCACCCCTCCCTGAGTCTCCACATCCAGGTGTGAGGAAGGACAGGAATGGAAACCCCTCTGAGAAAAGGACCACAAGAAACTACAGTTTCACTGACACTGATCTTGGGTTGTGACTCTCATCACCTCTGGGGGCTCTCAGCTCATACTGAAGCTGTAGTTTATGCTTGGAAAAAAAAGATTCAGGCTTTTAAGTCCAGTTCTCTTAGCCATAGCTAATCAACGATCACAGACTGAGAATTTCTGATTTTTTTGTGGGTGTGGCTGGAATTTAGTGCTCACAACCTTCTGGAAACACTTCAAAGCAATAGGACTTTTATACCTTTCTAGGGTTTGAGCCACCTGTAGGAAAGGTCTCAGGACTGGGTGACTTTCAATGGGTTAAGGAAGCACGAGAGATTAAGCTGGGGACCAGCTGTGATGCTCTCTCTCGGCTGCAGATACAAGAAGGCAGCACAAAGCACCTTTGTGGGCTGCTGCAGCACCTCCATCTGAAGGGGAACACACACCAAGTCAGTTGCTTGAAATGATGGGATTGTGTCCTTACTTTCCAATTACAAACAGCCTTATTTGAAGACTGCCTGAGGATTCTGTGCCAGTTTTGTCTCATGCCATGCCATGTCATTTAAAAGATCTCTGAGTCACCTTAAAAGAGTTACTTGGTTTGCCTGCCTTTTAAAAAATTCTTTGTAATTTTTTACCTTGCAGAAGGAAGTGCATGAAGACATTGAAGCTGTACATGAGCAAACCCAGAAAGCTGAAAACAAAGCCACAGCAAGCAGAGAATCTGAGGGGTTGAAATCACAGCTGGAGGAGGAAAGGAGGAAAGTGGCCAGGATTGAAGAAGACCTGGAGGAACACAGAAACAAGTTGCTGATGTTGAAAACTCAGAAGCCCATTGAAAGAGTGGAAGAAAAAGAGGTGATTGAATACTACAGAGACCCACAGGTGGAGAGCAACCTGTCTAGGATGGTACAGCAGATTGAAGAGGAAGGCAAAAAGAGGCAGAGCCTGCAAGAAGACATTGATGTGATGAGCCGTAAGCTTGCCCAGATGGAGAGTGAGAAGAAGGTCGCTCCTGCCCAGCTCCTCACCAAAGAGATCACAAAAATTGAGAAGGATCCAAGCCTGGATGGCCAAGCAGCCAGTCTTCGTCAGGAGATCAAGCGTCTCCAAGAGGAAAGCTTGGCTGCTGCTTCTGAACTTGAGCAGCATAAGAGGGAGCTGCACATGCTGGAGCGAAAACAGCCCAACATCCGAGAGAAAGTGGTGGTGAAGGAGCTCATCAAATTGGAGAAAAACCCAGAAATGCTGAAGTCTGTTAGGACCCTGCAGTTACAAATTGATGAGGAATCCTTCAAAAGAAAGTCTGCAGAAGAAGCGATAGTGAAAGTAAAGAACAAGATTGAGGAGGTGGAAAGACTGATTGAAACAGCAGAACCCAAAATTATTGTGAAGGAGGTGAAACAGGTAGAGCAGGACCCAGAGTTATTGAAAGAGACTTCCAAGCTGAAAACTCTGATTGAAGAAGAGAGGAGCAAAAACATAATGCTGACAGGTGAGCTGGGAGAGCTGCAGACCCAGTATAGCATCGCAGAGAAGCAAAAGCCCAGGATAGAGGTGAAAGAGAGGGTCAATGAGATCTTCCTGGTGGACCCTGAAACAGAGCGGCAGATTGCACACCTGAAAAGGGAGCTGCAGGAAGTCACTCTGAAAAGGACAAAGGTTGACAGTGAAGTGGAAGAGGCCTTAGCAGAGCTCAAAGTCCTCAGGTCACAAAAACCAGAGGTGGAGTTTAAGGAGGTCATAGAGGAGGTGGTGAAACATGAAAAGAGTCCAGAGATTCTCAGAGAAATTGACAGGCTGAAAGAGCAGCTCAATGAACTTGTGAACACCAATGGCAGGACCCAGGAGCAGCTCATTAGGCTGCAGGGGGAAAGGGATGAATGGAGGAGGGAGAGATCCAAGGTGGAAACCAAGCTGGTCAACAAGGAAGTCATCCGATATGAGAATGATCCACTCTTGGAAAAAGAAGCCGATCGCCTGCGTCAGGAGGTGCGTAACATGTCCCAGAAGAGGAGAGCTGCAGAGGATGCCATCTATGACCTGCAGAATAAATATATGCTACTGGAGAGGCGGAAGCCGGAGGAGAAGGTGGTTGTTCAAGAGGTGATACTGACCCAAAAGGATCCAAAGCTCCGAGATGAGCACAGCAGGCTGAGACGCAGTCTGGATGAGGAGGTGAGCAACAGGCGTCGCCTGGAACGCGACGTGCAGCAGGTTCGTGTGCTGGTGGAAGAGAAAGAGAAGTTGCTCAACTTTCAGGAGGATCGAAGCAAGAGGCTGGCACTGGAGAAGGAGATGAGACAAATTACACTGAGAATAAAGGAGCTGGAGGAGAGCCCAGCCCCAGTGCAAGAAAAGATCATTATGGAAGAAGTGGTCAAGCTGGAGAAGGATCCAGTCCTGGAACAGTCTGCCAGCAACCTGCGCTTGGAGCTGGACCGGGAGAAGATGGAGGTGCTGAACTTGCAGAGAGAATGCAAGAACCTGCAGGTGCAAGTCGATGTCCTGCAGAAAACAAAATCCCAGGAGAAGACCATCTACAAGGAGGTGATTCGAGTGGAAAAGGACAGAGCGCTGGAGAGTGAACGTGCACGCATCTGGGAGCTGCTGAGCAGGGAGAGGGGAGCCAAGCAAAAGGTAGAAGAAGAGGTACGGCGGCTTCGGGAGAAGATCGAGAGAGCTGAGGGCATGAAGAGGACATGGGCTCGTGAAGAGACAGAGCTGCAGAAAGCCAGGAACCTGGCCATCCAGGAGAGAGCCACCTTGGAGAGTGAACTGCGGGAGCTGGAGAGGCAGAAGCAGCAGAAAGTCCTCTTCCTTCGGGAGGAATCCAAACTGCTCAGCCAGCGGACTGAGAATGACAGGCAGAAGAAGAAGCAGCTGGAACATGAGGTTTCCCTGCTGGAGGCAGACATCCTTAGGGAGAAGGACCAGATTTACAACAAGGAGAGGTTCATTCGGGATCTCCAGTCAAAGGTCAACCGTGAAGAAATCAATCATGAGACCCAGATGAGAGAGACGAACCTCTCCACCAAGATCTCTATCTTGGACCCCGACACGGGGAAGGACATGTCCCCTTATGAAGCCTATAAGCGAGGTATCATAGACAGGGGCCAGTACATCCAGCTGCAAGAGCTGGAATGTGACTGGGAAGAAGTCACCACCTTGGGCCCACATGGGGAGATCTCACTTCTCCTTGACAAGAAAAGTGGGAAGCAATATTCCATTGATGATGCACTAAGGCTGAGGAGGATCACAAAGGAGGAGTACCAGCTGTACCGGGATGGCAAGATTCCCATCTCTGAATTTGCCTTGCTGGTGGCTGGGGAAACCAAGCCTCCCTCATCCCTCTCAATTGGCTCCATCATCTCCAAATCCCCACTCACATCACCCACCACCCACCAAACCCAAACCTTCTTCCCCCCAGCCTCACAGAAGGGCATATGTGATGACACATCCCCCATCGCCGGGGTGTATGACACCACCACCAACACCAAGTACAACATCAAAACTGCCACTGCGAAGAAGCTGCTCGATCCCATGACAGCTCAGAAGCTCCTGGAAGCCCAGGCTGCCACAGGGGGCATCATAGACCTCATTTCCAGGGACCGGTTCTCGGTCCATAAGGCGATTGAGAGGGGGCTGATTGACAGGACCTACATGCAGAGACTCCTCAATGCCCAGAAAGCTTTCACAGGCATTGAGGACCCAGTGACCAAACGAAGGCTATCTGTGGGGGAAGCAGTTCAGAAGGGTTGGATGACCAAGGACAGTGCTTTCCCCTACCTGCAAGTCCAGCATCTAACTGGAGGGCTCATCGATCCCAAGAAAACCGGTCGCATGCCTGTGCTGGAAGCTGTCCAGACGGGGATGATAACAAGCAACCTGGCCAATATGCTCCAGGATGAGTCCAACTATGAAAAAGATCTCATTGACCCTGTCACTAAAGAGAAGATAAATTACAAGGAGGCCATGGCGCTCTGCCAGAAGGATTCTCTGAGCCACCTCCTGCTGCTCCCCGCTGCCTCGGAGGGGTATCAGCGGTACCACCAGGCGAGCCGTTCCCCCAGGCTCTCGCGGTTCAGGCATTGAAGGGACCAAGGCACACACTGGGGCTGGTTCCTTCAGGAGTTTGTCCCTCCAGAATACCTCTCCCCACGGAGGCAGCTGGCTCACAGGAATGGAGCATCTAGCATTTAGGGCAGCCTACTCTTCTCTCTCAGCTACCTGCCTCCCAACACAGTTTGGCCGTGTGAGGAAGAAAACGTGGTCATGGGCCTGCCACGGAGGGGTCCCCACAGTCCCCAGGTGCTGTTCCCTGATCAGCCCAGAGAGGGGTTGATCGCGAGAACTTCACAGACAGTAGGTTAAACGTGGCTATGCCCAGAAAGGGGGGAGAGCTAGAGTGTTTTCCAGTTGGGTCATTCTGCATGCAATAAACATAGCAAGTGAGTGTCTGTGGCTGTGTTGTCTCTGCAAGCTGTGGTTGAAGGCACAGCTACTCCTCCCCCATGCAATCCCACGCCCTGCAGCCCAATCCACATGGGTTTTCTAGACTCTTGCTCTCCCTGATCTCCCAGCACTGAACCCACTAAAGTGTCCTTTTGCCTATGAGTCCATATTTTTAAAGATTTTGTTATATTTAAAACTGAAAACCAACAGGACTTTGCTTCCTGGTCATTTGGACACCTCTAAAAGAGGGACTTGAACACCAAAGTGGTGCAGTCCCACACAACAGTACTGGAAAATGCGCACTTGCCATTTATTTAGGTGAACTAAAAGAAGTTACTCCTCTGTGTAACTTCTACCACTCAGTCCTTCCTGAAACAAGCAATTCTTATATCCCAAATGTTCTTCCCTAGTATCTACCCTATTGTGGAGCACCCACTGGCTTTATGGGATGTGAAAATTACTTTCTACTCGTATCAGCTGCTCCTTCCCCTCTTGTAAGAGCCATACCGAGAGATGTGGGACTCCAGACAGCTCTTTAAAATGCTGTTTATTGTATCCAGACAGCAATCACGGGTCTTGGGTAACAGACCCCAGCCCACAGCTATCAGCAAAAGCTGTAGGCATGTCTGAAGTTGCTTTAGTTCTGGTTGCAATACATTATATACTTTTCTTTACTGAGCATCTTAATACATAACAACCAATCAATACCTTTACTATTACCTATAGCCTGCCATAACTACTAACATTACAATATTCATGTTACTATTCTCCAATCACAAAAGGTTAGTATGTTACAGTTTAAGCTAGAAGTGGTTTTTCAGTTTTCTTGCAGTGGAAAATTCTGAGACCTTTTTTCTACTTACAACATCGGCGTGTCTATTTACTTGTATTTTTCTGCTTGGTAAAAACATCTTCTGTTTGAGGTGGGCTTATCCTTTGCTCGGAGTCATAAGAACCTTTCTTAACTAACATACCCTTTGCCTTCTTAGTTACCCAGTAAGACTGGCTCAGCAGTTCCTTTAGACCTTTGTTATTCTTCTATATCAAAACTTGCTTCCATCTCTATTCCTTTCTGAGTTTCTACATTCAAAAATCTTTCTGCCAAGCACACATGTCCGTGAGACTTTCTTGTCAAACTTTCATCCATCCCAACACCCTCTCCAAAGGGCTCTTTTAGCTGATGCTGTTCAGGAACTCCAACATACCCAAAACAATCCATGAGAGTAGAGGTTTTCTCCCCCTCCTTCACCCACCAGACCAGCAGCATAGCTTCTATTTCCATATAGCCTAGCTGGAATTTGAAGTCTGGGCTCCGGGAAGAAACTGTTCCCACTCTGGCAGCCTCAGCACACTCAGCTCCCATTACCTTCCTAGTGGTAGGTAGTGCCCAGCATTAGTAATCTGTAACAGCAAGTTTCCAGTCTGAGATCTGTCCCAGGCTCTGTCCCAGACTCTGTCCCAGGCTCTGCAGGGTCTCTGGTTATTGTCAGGCCTATGGCTGCTGTTCGTGGCCATCTCAGCTGCCACGATCAGTGCTGGGCAATTTGTTGGTTTACAATAGGGAAAACCATTGCACACAGCCTGGAGCATCCACTCCCAACCATTTTCCTTTGGTATAACACTGCTGGTCTGGATCAGCAGCAAGGCCCTGGAGCTGGGCTCTCACGGGCCAGGAGAGAAACTCTGCCCAACAGCCCTTAAAGCACAGGAGCATGGCCAGGTGAGGATCCTGTCCCAGCACAACCCAGGAGCCCTGGAGCAGTGCAGTTCCCAGGAATCCTCAGGTCACAGCTCTTCAAAGCTGCTGAGAGCAGCCTCACTGTGCCTTGGCTTTGCTCTCCTTGGCTGGCTGAAAGCAGGAGCATTGATCAGGTGCCCAGCAGATGAGTTTGCTCCAGCCTTCCTCACCCTGCTCTGTGGGGTGATTAATGGTTTGGAGGAGTGCTGTGTAACTATGAGACTTGGAGCTCTGGTAATTAGGCAGGCAGTTAATAATTTTGGACAAAGTGCTCCCTAACTGCATGGCGGGAGGGATTTACCTGGGGTTGAGTGAAATTGTTAAGAGATGATTAGGTGGCTGAGCAGTTTAGTCTAGAGTGTCTGAAAAACACTCACTAAAAATCCTTTTGTTTCCTGCCGAGTGCCCCTTATCTGCAGAAAGTAGCTCATGTCATGTTCCTGTGTGTCCATAGGAAGCACAACTCAGTCATGGGGCTTTCCCCAGAGCCTTGCCTGTCTGGCAGGGTTGTGAGCCACTCAGGAGGAGCCAGGTAGGACTTTTCCTCCCTTCCCAGGCACAAGGCGATGATGCTGCACTGTTGCTTTCCCAGAGCAGTTATTTCAACACAGCTGCTGTTTGTTCCCCTTGCTGGCAGTGGAGTTGGTAAGAAATGTTTAAAATTAACTCTGTTGCTTCCATTTCTGGGCTAGGTTTGCTCTAGTGTTTTATTTATGTTTCTGGAGTGGATGAATGTCCTTGGTATTTATTTTTTACTGCAGATCTTTTAAAAACAAAACAAAAAGGAAACTCTTCTGCAAACAGTTTGTCTGGTACAACATGAGCATTGTTTGCATAGAGCAAACAATGGAGCATTGACTTTACAACATGTATGCAAAGGCAGGGAAATTATTCCCACAGCGGAATTCATCCATCTCTCCAAGGACTCATCCACAAATATGTGCCTCCAAGCTGGTCATGAGATGCAGGAGCACAGCTGCCAGGTTGTGCTGGAATTGGTTTTTTTTTGGGATTGCAGTTACTAGGAGAGCACATGTGTGCACCTGCATGAAAAACAGGAGTGCAGGAGTTTGGCTTCCGTAAATCAGACCTGTCTTTTGAGTATTTAAATAAGTAGAACATAACTCTGAAATAGTGTGTGGCAACTTCTAGTGGAAAGCAACCCCACACTGAGACATCATTGGGCTGCAGAACCATCAGCCCCTTGTTCTGTCACTGAAATTCACTGAAAACCCAGTAAAATAAAACTCCTTAGCACCAATGTAGTGTTGAGAAGAGGCATCATTTACTACAGGATAAGCTCCACCTAACATGCACACGATTCTCTACAAGTGCATTGCTTATTTACAATCACCACATGCATATTATAAGTGCCCATTACCATAAAACCCTCCCCATGCTCCCAGGTTGAGACTTTTTTATAGCCTTGTTTTGGCTGTAGCTGCATTCCTAAGCCAGATGTTTTAGGAATTCAATACGTCCTTGCTGAGAAAGCAGCTCCTCCCCATTTCTTTTTGCTAAAAGTACAAAGACACAGCAGAAATAGGATTAACCCTTTTGGAATTAATCTCCCCCTTTGAAACATCTCAAATTCCTTAAGACCATTTGATAAGTTCCAATTTGATTTCAATCTATAGTCACCTATATTCCCCCAAGATTATGACTGATCATTTTGCAAACACAACCAATAGCAATGCTGATAATTATTACAACTTCAATTACAGTTACGATGGTTTCCAGTATTCCAGCCAGCCTTCCTTTCAGGGGCCATCACGCTATTCCTTGCAGAATTTTATTGAACCAATTAGTTTCAGGATAGCATTGCTGTCCTCAGCAACTGCTCACATTTTGTGGTCTTGGGAGATCTTCTGTTACATTTGGGATGTGTACACAACAATGTTCTCTATCCAATTTTAAATATCCACAACCCCCTTGTTCTTTGGCCAGCAATAGATCTAAGGCCATTCTGTTTTGTAATGTCAGATTATCATATTGAATCACCACTGACAGATTTAGAGGGATAGTTCCCCAAGGAGTATGTTCCCCTGCTGAACTGGGGATAGGAAGGCAGGCTGTAATGCTGGACAGATTGTGCATCTTACCAAAACCCTTGGATTCAAGTCAATATTAAATTTTCTTCAACACCTCCACCTAAAGATAAAATAATTCCCATAAATATTAGTCTACACATTTCACTGCTCGTTTACAGACGTCTTCAACATTTCCAGCTGCAAGGGTCCGGTGTTTTCCACTACTCATTTTGAGTCAGGAGTCCTCTTAATCTGGGAGCAATGTATCCAGGAGTTAATTCCTTTCACTTTCACAGCTGGTCTTGTGGTCAACAGAACCAGATAAGGTCCTTTTCACTGCTCCTGAAGTGGCTCAGGTTTCCAGATCTGAATGTGTATGTGATCGCCAGGCTGAAATGAGTGAACTGGGGTGTCTAGGGTAAGAGGTTCTGAGAGAATGACAAACCTTTTTTGTTCATTCAAGGGTCTCCCTAATAAAATTAAATATTTTTCTATTTCCTGATTCCCAATTTGTTCCTCAGATCGAGAGAAAGTTGCAGCAGAATATGATCTCCCAAACATCAATTCATATGGGCTCGCCTTCAGGTTAGTTTGGGGCTGTACTCTAACTCATAGCAAGCCTGGTGGGAACACCTGTGGCCATTTTAAGAAAGCTTCCTGACACATTTTGCCAATCTGTCTCTTTAACATTTGATTAATTCACTCAACCCTTCCACTAGATTGCAGCTCCCATGGGGCACATAAATCCCAACTTATACCCAACTGCTTACTAAGTTGCTGTAACACTTCAGACATAAAATAGGGTTCCCTATCAGATGACATCCCAACAAGAACTCCAAACCTGGATATGATCTCTTTGAAGAGTACCTTGGTGACTTTCCTGGCCTTGTTGGTGCAGCAGGGGAAAACTTCTGGCCACCTGGAAAAGGTGTCCAATAAATAATACCAGGAGATACCTGTATCGTTGTTGGTGTGGTAGCTCAGGAAAAACAATTTGTCAGTAATCTCTAGGGGTGTTTTCTCTTTTAGTGATCCATTGAGGCAGTCCTTTTGAATCCAAAGGATTATTTTTAAGACATATCGGGCATTTTTTTGTAACAGACTTTACATTTTTTTGTCATAGGGACACTGGTATCCGAGTCCTTGGACTAGTCACCATAGCACTGATTCACCAGTGGGTTTGCTGGTATTTCTCCTTGAAAATTTGCAACATCACTTGGGGTGGGACTATGATCTGGTTGTTGCTCCTCAGCCATCCACCCTCTCTATTCTGGGCTTTTAGGTAAGTAACTAATTTTAAATCTGCCTGACTATACCCAGGGCTAACTTCTGCGAGTGAAAGCTCTTAGGTATTAATGCCAGGATGACTTGTTGTGCAACCTCTTGTACAGATTTATCTGCACGTCTGTTTCCTACAAGAATTTGGGAATCCCCACTCTGGTGTGCGCTGCAGTGTAGTACAGACACTTCTCTGAGGAGCTGGGTGGCATAAAGGAAGGACAATATTTCTTGTGTACATTAATCATAAATCCTTGTGGTGTTAATAGACCTCTTTCCTTCCATATGGTTCTATGGGCATGAACAATTCTAAAAGCATATTTCAAGTCAGTCCATATGTTTACTCTTCCTCCTGCTGCCAATTCCAGGGCTCTTCACAGCACTATGAGCTCTGTCTTTTGTGCTGAGGTGTCCACGGGCAGTGGTGCAGCTTCTATTACCTTGGTTGGCATTACTATGGCATAGCCAGCTTTTTATTTTCCATTTTGCACCAAGCCACTTCCTTCTGTAAAAAACTCTGGATCTTCGGTTGGTGCATCCTGTAGGTCTGGTCAGCTTACATAAACTTGCTCAACTGTGCGTAGGCAATCAAGGGTCAGCTGCTCTTCTCCTTGCATCAGGATGTTCAGGACTTGGGCTGGATTTACCACTGTGGTTACTTTCAACTCCACATCTTCTTGTTCCACTAGAACAGTCTGATATTTCAGCATACGGCTTGGGGAAAGCCAATGCCCCCCTTTATGGCAAAACACAGTGGCTATGGTGTGTGGAGTGTACACTACTATCTTTTGTCCCAAAGTCAATTTCCTGGCCTCTTGGATGAGAACAGTCGCTGCTACAGCATGCAGGCATTGAGGCCATCCCTGGCTGACCTTGTCCAGCTGTTTTGAAAAGCACCCCACAGACCTCTTGAAGTCTCCCACCTTCTGAGCCAGAACTCCGAGGATGAGATGCTGTCATTCCTGCCCAAAAAGCTCAAAGGGCTTTGTTAAGTCTGGAAGTCCTAAGGCAGGTGCAGACATCAGGGCCATCTTTAGGTTACAGAACGCGTATTCAAACTCAGGAGTCCAAATCAAAGGTTCTTCGGGGGCCTCCTTTAAAAGCTCAATGATTTGACCAAAAGTCCATAATTTAAACCCCACAATCTGCACCATCCAGCCATAGCCAAGAATGCTGTTAAATCTCAGGCAATTGCAAGTTGGCAAATGGCCTCTCTTCTGTCCGTTCCCAGTTTCCACTGTCCTGGTATTATTTCAGACCCTAGGTAGGTAACTTGCTGCCTCATGATTTGAGCTGTTTCCCAAAATACTTTGTAACCTCCTTGGCCTAGGAAATTTAGAAGACTGATAGTCAATTCCATGCACTTTTCATTAGCTTCAGTTGCTTGTAAGATATCAACATACTGCAGGACCAACCCTTCAGGGCTCTCCTTTTTCCAGGTCTCTAATTCTTTTGCCAGTTGGTTCCCAAAAATTATTGGACTATTTTTAAATCCTTGTGTAACACAGTCCAGGTAAGCTTAGTCTTCCCACCAGTTTGAGGACTTTCCCATTCAAAGGCAAAAATGCCCTGGCTTTGCTTATCAAGAGGTATGCAAAAGAAGGCATCCTTCAAACCTATCACTGTAAACCATTGGTGATATTCTCTAAGGGATGTTAACAGGGTAAAGGGATTGGCTACAACAGGGTGAATATCCTGAAATATTTGATTGATTGCTCATAGGTCCTGTACCAACCTGTACTTATTTGTCCTTGTCTTTTTAACTGGCAAAATGGGAGTGTTCTCACTTACATTCTATCAATAATCCAAATTCCCTGAAATTTTCAATTAGACACTTGATTCCCTTTCTAGCTACTAACTTTAAAGGATATTGTTTCTGCTTTACTGGTTTTGATCCAGGTTTTAAGGTAACACTTACATGGTGAGCTTGTTGGGAATGGCCTGGAGTTCCACTGGTCCAAGTCAAGAGTGTTTTATTGCATTTTCTGTTGTTTCTGGTATTCCCCCAGAATTGTCAGGTTCCAGTGCTCCCTGCAACATAAAAGTCCTTGCCTCGATGGCTTTAGTCTCAGGTACCAATAATTGCACTTCTCCATCTTTAAACAAAATCTGTGCCTCCAATTTACTTAGCAGGTCTCTTCCTAACAGACGAACTGGACATTCAGGCATATATAAAAATCAGTGTGCTATCCACCGTTTGCTGAATTTAAAGTTAGTGGGGTTAAAGAGTGTTTGTCTTTCCTCTTTCCCTGTTGCACCAACAACATTTACAGTTTCTTGATTTAATTTTCCATGATTTGTATTTAATACCGAGTAAGTAGCCCCAGTGTCTATTAGAAAGTCAATTTTCTCTTTCCCCCAGCTCTGCTGTAACCGGGGGTTCAGCCGGGGTTCTCAGTCGCGGTTCCCGTCACTCCTGACGGAGGGTAGCTGGGTTACCCTGGGCCCTTTCAGGTTCTTGGGGCACTCCCGTTTCCAGTGCCCCAGTGCCCGGCAGTACGCGCACTGGTTGGGCTGCAGCCCGGCGTGGGCAGAGCCCCGCTCCCTCCTGCGGTTAAACAGCGCCCTCTGCAGGGCCGCGCTGAGCATTGCATCCCTACACCTTTCCCTTTTTTTTCTTTCCACCTCCCGTTTCTTTTCGCTCTCTTCCCTTTCCATTTCCCATTTCTTTTTTCTCTCCTCCCACTCCATTTCCCGTCTCTTTTCTTTCTGCTCCTTCTCCTTTTCTCTCTCCCGGATCTTGTTTTCTTCCTCTTCTCCCCTATTATTAAAAGCTATCCAGGCCACTTGTAATAGTTCTCCTAGGTCATGAGACTCTGCTCCCTCCAGCTTTTGTAACTTCTTTCTAATATCCGGTGCTGAGTTCCCTATGAAAATGGAAGCCAGCTGTACAGCTTCCTCTGGTTTTTCCGGATCAATATTAGTGTATCTCCTGGCAGTTGCCCTTAGGCGTTCCACAAATGCAGTTGGAGTCTCATGCGGTTCTTGTTTCACCTCATAAAGTTTAGACCAATTGATTGCCTTTGGCATTGCATGTCTAAAGCCAAATAATATCCATTGTTGATATTGTTCCAGAAAAACCCTCCCCTCCTTTGTGTTAGGGTCCCAGTGGGGGTCCCGGGAGGGAAAATGCTCTTCCGCAGTTCCTGATAATGCACCTGCTGTACCTATCCTGTCCACCTCTTTCCTAGCAGTCCTGAGTACCATCTCTCTTTCTGTAGAGTCTAACAGAGTATCTAATAGAACTTGTATAACCCCCCAATCCGGGTTCTGGGTCTTGAGAATGGTTTCAAATACTCTAGATACTCTCTCCGGATCTTCTCTGTAGGGCCCTGCCAGTCTCATCCATGCCTCGAGATCCACTGGGGAGAAAGGTACCTTCACCACTTTCAGGCTGTGAGATCCCACCCCTGCCCAGAGCTGAGCTATGGCCTCCTGCACATCCACCTCCAGCTTCCTCACCTCCTGCTCCCCTACCTTTTGCTTTCTCACACCCTGCTCCCCTACCTCCTGCTTTCTCACCTCCTGCTCCCCTACCTCCAGCTTTCTCACCTCCTGCTCCCCTACCTCCTGCTTTCTCACCTCCTGCTCCCCTACTTCCAGCTTTCTCACCTCCTGCTCCCCTACCTTTTGCTTTCTCACGCCCTGCTCCCCTACCTCTTGAGTTCTCACCTCCTGCTCACCTTGGGTTCTGCCCACCACTGGACTTGAAATTAACTCTTGCTTCCCTCCTGACTGCTCATCTCCTCCTTGTACTTCCCCCTTATCAGGCACACCCCAATTCTCTATGCCCCTGTCTCCTGCATCTGGTGCCTCTATCATTTCTACATCATCCTCCTCCCATCGGCTGTGGCATTTCAAACAGTGGTGCCCAATACTACAAGAGGAGCAACATTGCTTCGATCTCCTATCCTTTTCCCCTTCCTTTCCAAAAGCTAACATGAGAGGGTTTGACAGGCTGGGTAGGCACCCCCTTTGCAATTCCAGATGGTCTCTTAAAGTAAAAAACAGATCTACATAAGGCATCTCGCTCCATTTCTCCTCTCTTCTACAAAACAGCCTCAGCTGTAACATGGTGTGATAATCTAAGGTGCCGTTCTCCGGCCACTTAGCCTGATTGTCCAGTTTATACAGTGGCCACCAGTGGTTACAATATTGGATTAGTTTGGATTTAAGTAGGGAGCCTCCCCCTATTTTTTCCCAGTGGTTCAATATACATTTCAATGGAGAATTCGGGATATCATTTCCTACTCTAGTTTTAGAACAGACTGCCCCCATACTCAATAATACAAGTATACAACAACGGCTGAAAAGCGAATACAATGATTACCTGGGCGCGGGGAGTCCCCGCGGCTGTTTCTGGGCTGCAGCGGGCGAGTGACGCTACCCAGGCGGCTGGCGCTGCAGCAGGCGAGAACCCGCCGAGCCGGGGCCGGGCTATTGTGCTGCGGGTCTGTTGGGTTTCGTCTCTTCTCCTCCTCCTCCCCGAGCCCAGATGACGGCGGGGGAACGTCTGAGCTGCAACTGGGGGCTCCCCTGCCCGCCTGCCCGCTCCCACTCGCTCCGGGAATCCGGTGCGCACTGGCACGAGAGGGCGCTTCGCGTCCGCAAACGCGATGGCAGCGGCGCACACCGAAAACAACTCAATATTCCAGAGCACACACACGCCGATTGCTTCGAAACCCCAACAGTCAGTAAAGTTTCAACACTCTTCCAGCTAACGAGCTTTATATCACAGGCGTCCCAGTGTTGATTTTACAGGCCGGCAAACTGAAATCGACGCACAACCCACTCACAAGCACACTGCCAGAGACCAAAAAGAATTCAGAGTATCTAAGCAAACTCCGTCACAAAAGCAGGTACAGCAATGCTTTGACTCTGGTATTATGAGCCTGGTTTTTTCCTCCTCGGCCAGCTACAACACTGCTTTAAGCTTCCTGCTCCAGGGGAACCCCTCGGAGGGAACTCGAATGTTCTAGTCCTGAGGGACTGGAAGCCCCGGACAGTGAGCTTTTCCAGGGACTTGAACCCTGTTGGGTGACTCAAACCCTTCACCAGTAGATCTCTGAGAGAATTCGTACCCCCAGTCAATAACCCCAAGATAAACAATTTAAATTATGCCTTTACTCACCCCAGGAATCTTGCCTCGAGCCCCGACGGTCTGAGGCCGAGGTTCTCCCCGAGAGCCCCTCGGTGCCGGTTGGAGACCTGTCGACTGCAGATCCGTCGAGGCTCAGAGGTGAGCTCCCATCTGGGTGGCCAATAACTGTCACCGAAATTCACTGAAAAGCAGGTAAAATAAAACCCCTTAACACCAATGTAGCGTTAAGAAGTTATCAGAGGCCGGGTGCACGGAGGATAAGCTCCACCTGGCGCGCACACGTCTCGCTACAAGTGCGTTGCTTATATACAGTCACCGCGTGTGTATTATAATTGTTCATTACCATAAAACCTTCCCCATGTTCCCAGGTTCAGTTTTTTCTATAATCTTGTTTTGGCTATAGCTGCATTCCTAAGGCGGATGTCTTCCCCTTATCTTCCTTCTGTCCTTGATGAGAAAGCAGCTCCTGCATACCCTGTTTCTTTGCTGAAAGTACACAGACACAGCAGAAATTAGATTAACGCCTTTGGTACCAGTTCCACAACAGGACTGAGATCATATCTCTGCATGTGCCAAGGATTTGGGCTGGAAAAGATAAAATAAAGAGTGCAGGAGCTGAGGAAGGGAGAAAGGCTCTGTGGAAAAAAGGACCAGCCAGCCTGTCCTCCGTTACCAGCCTGATGGGCTTTGCCAAACAACGAATACCAAGGTTTCTGAACAAATGACAAGTATTTATTTTATACTGAAGAAAAAGAAATTAAGATGTCAACACCACACCAAGAGTCAGAGACAACCCCCAAACATTTGAACAGCAAAAACATTTCCAAGGCAATAAAGCAAATGAAACAGCATTACATCTGGAATGATGATGGAAAGCCAGTGGTTTAGCTGCTCCCTGTTTCCAGTCATATGCAGCAAGTGCTTTATCCTAACTGGATCTGCTTTATCCTAACTGGATCTTCTGGCTTCTTGGTCCCAGCTAAGGCATGAACTAAGACACCTGACAGTGCTCTTCAGCTTGTGAAAGAGCAGGATGTCAGCTCTGTTAAACAGCTCAGACTAAACATCTTGTTAAGTGCTGAGAAGCCTGGCTGATACCAGCAGCAAAGGGCTGAACAGAGAAGTGCCCCCTTCCCTGGTGCCAGCAACTGCCAACAGAACTGGGGATGCTCCAGTGCTGGAGACAGAAATCACTGTGTCTCACCTTAGCTTACTAATGGAAGGACAAACCTGGGAGAAATTCGAGGCTCTCTTCTCTACATTTCAGTGGTTTATGCTGATAAATTACCCCCACCTTTTGCACATGACCTCTTCAAAACAGCTCTCCTGGCTGTAACCCAAATTTCCCCCCCCCGCAACAGACTGAAAGTCTCTAAATACCAAGAATGCCCCTTCCAGGCTCCTCAGGAGAAGCAAGACCCTGGGTTCCAGCCAGGCCCCTGCAAAGTGCCCCAGACCACATCTGCAGTGCTATCTGGAGGTGCAAGAGCTTGGGGAGAGCCGTGTCCTCTCATCTGCAGTCTCTCCGCAGCACAGTTCGCTGTTCAGGGCTCCCAGAGTTTCTGCAGAGGAAGTACTGGTGGTTGAGGGCTGCTTTGGCTGAGATGCGCTTGCTGGGATCATACAGGAGCAATTGCTGCCAAGAGAAAAACCCAGCAGATTTAGGATTTTAAAAACTGGGTGATTGATTGCATCTGCACACAACTGGGTCCAGTTGCAGATGTTGGTCCTGCCTTTTTCCTTCTCTGGGCTTCAGGAGTCACCCACAACTGAAGTTACTCTGGGGATTATGTTAGAAGAATTCCTTGACTCCCAATGCAGTGGTTCCTAGAGGAACCTGCAATGACAGTCCTTCTTCAGAGTAGGACTGAGCCCTATTCCATGATTTGGTGCTTCTGCAATGTCAGAGGTGAGCATTCAACCCAGATCAGTTAATACACTTCCAGGTAATTAAATCTCAAATATCCCTATTCCTTGCCCAGTTTGAAAATGTCCTGTCTATCCCCAGGCCCTGTTCTGAGCCCTCACTCACCGTCAGCAAGTCTCTCCCATCTCGATCTAAGTTTGGAACAATGTCCTTCATCTCCTTCCTTGGCCACCGGGGAAAGCTGCCCTTGTAGTCAGGGAGCTGGGTCACACCAGGCCAGGTCACCTCGGTGGGAGTGCCCAGGGTGCGAAAGATCTGGAAGAGCTGATCGATCTCAGAGTCCCCTGGAAACAGGGCCTTCCTGGTCATCTGGGGGAAGAAAATAAAAAGCCAGTTCCCACCTTTCCATCAGTTGTGAGTCCTATTTCCTGCTGCAAGCAACCCTCTGTCCCAGCAGGTGCAAACAACTGCACAGACCTGGGCAGTTACAATGCAGTGATTCTGCCAGGCAGTAGTTGGGAGCATCACAGGACTGCTTGCTCCCACTCTTGGCTGGCTCCCTCCTGCCTGCTCTGCAGCTTCCCAGGGACTTTGGGAATGAGGAAAAGTGCTGTTATACTGCAGGGCTAACCAGAGCTCTTCCAAGGGGAGTATGGACCCCTAGGAGATCCATTCTGCCATGTCATGAGAGTGCTTGTCCTCTGCAGCCCACCATGGGGACATCTGGAAGAGTCATCTCCTCCCAGGGTCAAAATGCTGCAGCAACAAGGCTGAAATTACCCTTTTTTGCAAGGAGAGGCATCAGGTTCCAATGTACTTGGAACTGCAGCCTTCTGCCAGGTCCCCAGGGTGGCAGATTTCCTTCTGAGATAAGGACCAGCTAACCCTTAGGGTGGACATTCCATAAAAGCACACCCCAGGACAGGGTGGGAACACAGTATCCCAGACGTTCTGTATCTCATCCCTCCTTCCCACTGCAGCTGCCTCCTCTGGCTCATGAAAGAGATTATTTAAACCCATCCTACCATTTCTGCAAAGATGCAGCCAATGCTCCAGATATCCACAGGGGTCGAGTAGTATCTGCATCCCAGCAGTATCTCAGGGGCTCGGTACCACAGAGTCACCACCTGGAAAGGAACCAACAAACAGGCTGTGTCTGGGTTCCCTGGATGAAACCAGAGGCATGGGACCCTCCCTCCTCAGCTGTAATGCAGTGACTGTACAAATCAGAGCATGCTAAGGCCTTGCTGAATTTACAGCCACTTTAGTGCCTGCAGGGTTGGGAAGAACAGAACATTCTTCAACAACACACTCTGGAACAATTAAGTGTACCCTGTGGAGAGAAGGTGGGAGCCCAGCTGGCAGCCTGGCTCCGGTGGAGACAGTCAGCACACCTTGTAGGGACATGGTGCAGGTGAGGTTAAGAGCACACTCCTGGCATTGCTATGCCTCTGTTATGGATGAGCAACTTATGCTGCTGCTGCTGCTGCTGTTCACCCACTCTGGATTGTGTACCCCACTCAGGGAGCCTCGACAGTACCTCATGTGTGTATGTGCGTAGGGGGACCCCAAAAGCTCTTGCCAGTCCAAAATCAGCCAGCTTGATTGCTCCTGCTTCGTTAATGAGCAAGTTCTGCGGCTTCAAGTCCCTGTGGATGACCCTGTGCGAGTGGCAGAAGCTCACACCCTGCAGCAGCTGGAAAAGGTAGTTCTAAGGAGAGAAGAGATTTCAGATAAGGCCATGATGAAAACACTTTGAACTCTGGATTGTGTTAACCAATGCACTTTGGATCTCTTATAGATCTGAATGGGAAGAAAGCCCTTGTTACAGTGCAACGTCAGGCTTATGGGCCACCAATCAGAGATACACACAGACTGCTGCCACGCCAGGTGAGGACAGAGAGACGCTAATCCAGACACTGTCAGTCTCTTCCACCCACCCATTACTGCCTACAAAGGCAATTAGCAACAGATCCCTCCTTTGTTCTGCAGCGAGATAGGCTGGAGAGCCTGGAAACAGCTGGGAAATTTCTGAGCAATAGCGCCATGAGGGTTTCCCAGCTGAAATGTTTGAGGTCTGGAAGGCTGAGAAATCATTTCCAGGCCCAGTCTGAGCAGCTCTGAGATGGTTCTGCCCAGCAGAAGGCAGCAGGGACATGCTGTCTGCCCTGCCTATTGGCACTCCTTCCACACTGTACCTTGACCAAGCTTAAAGGAAGCTCTCCAGCTTGGCATGAGTCCATGTACTTCTTCAGGTCCTGATTCAGATACTCAAACACCATATAGAGCTTCTTCTGGCTGTGTATGACATCCAGGAGCCTGTAAAAGAAGTACAGGCTCTCCCTTCAGTATCTGCTCCAAACCTCTGCAAATACCCAAACATACCTCCTCCCACACATGCCTCCTCTCTGTTGGTCCTTTGGAGAAGAGAGGGGCAGTTTAAGGGCAGAATCTAGTATAGGGCAGCAGCAGTGTGTTGGTGAAGTGGCAGACCCATGAGGTATTGCTGAAAGCCAGGAAAGCGTAAGGGATTCCTGCATTTTCCTGCGTATTTTGGTCCTGCCTATGCAGTTGGGGAAGGACAGAAAAACCCCCTTGCTGTCTGCTCCTAGAGCAGGAGCTCATGGATGAGCTGGTGCAGAGGGTCCATCCAGGTCTTACCTGACTATGTTAGGGTGCTTCAGCTCCTTCAGCAGTGAGATTTCTCGGATCGCAGTGCTGGGGACACCCTCTGATTCCCTGCAGCAGAGATGGGCTGTACTGTACCCCATAACCTGGGGATCCCACAGCCCAAAGGGGCTCTGTGTCCCTTCCTTCTTCCACTGTACCCCAAGAGAGCATTTGAGTTTAGGGTGGAGCAGTGGCTGGAGTGGGCTGGGGTGAGGCAGGGGGAAATGGAGTTGTGGGCAAGGAGAGGGAGGGGATGACCTAGACATGCAAGACTTGGGGCAGAGCTTGTTTGGAAGCACCTAAGGATGCATTTAGAGAAGCAATAACGTAGTCATTATCTAGGTCTCTCTTTTTGGAGGTGGGGGGAAAATGAAAGCTCTTCGCCCCTCAGGCAGCCACCTCCCCAGCAATGAGGGACCACCATGGGGTGCAGCCCCAGCATATGGGCTCACAGTCCACGCAGACACCCCTCACTGTGCACACAGCTCAGGGCTGACCCAGGGCAACAGCAATAAGCTTCTACATGCTCAGTCCCACCCTGGAGGGCCGAGGCTGACCCTGCCCGATCCCCACAGCACAGCCCTGAGAGAGACACTACCTCACAACATGGCATGCTTCTCCCTGTCCTGTGCCATGGACCCAGGGCCAAGTGGTGCCAGGTCAGGCCCTAAACAATTGCACTCAAAGATTTTGAGCTGCTGGCTCAGCAATGGGTTAAATCAGCCCTTCTTTGGTCACCTGAAAGTTCGGGTCTTCCCTGTGGACCCACACAGCTGCCATGCCCATGAGACATGGAGCCCCCAAGCCCTCCAGACAACATTCCCTTTGGCTCTGCCTTTCCTGGTGCCAGAATACATAAGATTATTTTAATCCTAGAGACACCTTTTTTCCCCTCATGTCAGGCTTTTTTGTGCCTCTCACACCATACGGGGCATAGGCCTGGCGCCATGGCAGGTCCAGGGCTTTGCCCCACTCACGCGTCCAGGCGGATCTTCTTGAGGGCCACCAGCTGCCCCGTACGCTTGTTGCGAGCCTTGTACACCACGCCATAGGTGCCCTCTCCAATCTTCTCCACCTTCTGGAACGATGCCTGGATCGCCTCCATGGAGCTGCCTTGGCCTGGCAATGGCGGTGGGGGCGGCCGGCACCGCGCTCTGAGGGGAGAAAAAAGCGGGAAACAAAAAGGTGAATGTGGGGGAAGGGTTTGAGCCCCCCTGGTGTTCCCTGACGTGCTGCCGGGCTCTGGGTCCCACCTTGCTCCTCCCTCAGCCTTGAGGGACCCCTCAGGGACCTGCTGGATCAGCTGTGGGTGGACAGGGAGGCCTGGTGGGGTCTGGGGTGTCCGGGGAGCCTCAGGTGTACAGAGCCACCCAGGGCTGGTTCTTCTGTTGCCCAGGTTGTGCCGTGTGCTGGCTATAGCCAAAAATTGAGGAAAATTGATGTAAAGATGTACTTTGGGGCCTGGGGAAGAGCAGCACAAACTGCACAGGGCCAGGGTAAGCTCTCCTACTCCATCTGCACAGTGCTGGCCATCAGTGGAGTAATTTGGTTCATAATTATGGCTCTCTGGGACATGCTGAGGGCAAACACCCAGCAGAAATGTCTTTTTTATTGTTTGTTTGGTTTGGGCAGGGGAAGGGGAGGTTTTGGGTGGTTTTTGTGGGGTGTTTTTGGGGGGGGGGGTGTGGGGGGGTTTTGGGGGTTTTTTGGTTGGTTTTTTTGTTTGTTTTGTTTTGTTCTGTTTTGGGGGGTTTTGTGTGTTTGATTTCTTTGGGGGTTTTTTTGGTTGGTTGGTTGGTTGGTTGGTTGGTTTTTTTTTTCACTTTTATTTTGTCTTGCACAATTTTCCCTTGAACCTCCCCAGCACGGGCTGTGCTGCTCAGTCAGCCTTTTGGGAGATGTCCTTGAGGGGGAATTAATCATTGATTTGATAGCTGGCAGAAGACACAATTAAAACAATCTTATGTATTGTGGCACCAGGAAAGGCAGAGGCAACGGGAATTTCATCTGGAGGACTTGGGCGCTCCATGTCTCTGGGTGGGTATTGTTGTGCTTGGGGGTGACAGATGGACTTTGACTTTATATTTTAGAAGGCTAACATGATTTATTAAAATTACTCCATTTCAAATGCTTGGGCTAATATTTTTGTGCCCATCATACAGAGCTTTTCTTGCTGCTTCTTCCAGCTCTGTACCAAATCTTAGAATAGAATAGAATAGAATAATTTACAGTTCAGAGATAACAATTCTTCACGCCATTGGTGGAGAGAGTAAAACTATCTCTTTGTTTATAATAACAGAAACAGAACACAGCACCTGTGTCCTTGAAGGAAACACAGAGAAACTCATAAAATGTCAGGGACGACATGTGGGCGTGGACATTGCAGCTGCATGGGTCCACAGGAAAGACTCCAACTTTTAGGTGACCTAAAAAAGGCTGATTTAACCCATTGCTGAGCCAACAGCTCAAAATCTTTGAATGCAAGCAGAAAAGGCTGGAGATGGCTGCATTCCCCTGCAAACCACAGGCACAGCTCACTCCAAATTTGGGGATTTCTACAGTACAGGGGAGTCTTCCCTCCCTTGCACAAACATTTGATTCTCCTCTGACATTAGCAATGTTCTGTTCTTTTATCAATGGTTTAATACAGCTGTGTGGGCCTGGCACCAGGTAACTTCATTCCTTTTCTCATAACTTTTTTAAAGCCAGTCACTTCCATACACACACAGTACTTAGGAGGAGGAAAACTGAATTTTCTTATATCATCTATAGGGGTTGTGCAGGGCCCAACACATTTGACTTGCCAAGAAAGAGGGATTTAATAAGTAAAAGACAGGCTGCCTTGTTTTTTCATCTTTATTTAGGAAAATTTCAATCAAAATCTTTAGATACTTCAAAAATAATGATTTAAGGTCTCTTAAACTTAGTTGTGCCAAGGAAGAAAGTCAGGTACTCAGGGTACTGCAAATATTTATTTTAGAGATAGAATTAATCCTTCCCTTAGATACCAGTTCTTCCTACCTGAAGAGGCAGGTGCTACTGAAAATAGGGACTCTTTGTTCTTCTTGTTTCTTTTGTCAGTCCAGATACGTGAATGTTTTGCCAGGAATGTTCCTGTCTGGTAGCTGAGTCAGGGTACCCCAATACAGGCACTCATGGGCCCACAGCCAGGCAGGGCTAATGAACTTTGTGCTAATACACTTTTCCTTCATCTGCCAAAAGCAAGCTGCTTAACTCCAGATTCAGAGACTTCTTCTCATGACTTCTTCATGTTGTGCATTACAAAAGCACTGGTGCAACCCAAGTGTTCCCTTTCAAGCAAACAACAAACCTGCTTCCCAGAGCTATTTTCAGTCATGACACCTGGGGCAGGAATGGACAGCCCACAGTCACACACATTGACTCACAGTCTTCAAGTGTTTCCCTGCTCAGTGACTTTGCTGTTTGCCACAGCCAACACACCTTCTAATTTACTTTTAACATAT
The DNA here is from genome assembly GCA_013399835.1 of Leptocoma aspasia. Taxonomy (NCBI): domain Eukaryota; kingdom Metazoa; phylum Chordata; class Aves; order Passeriformes; family Nectariniidae; genus Leptocoma; species Leptocoma aspasia. The sequence goes on from VXAX01003465.1 coordinate 618,311, forward strand.
TTGTTGCAAATGGTAGTGCAAGGACCAGCGTGTGGCTGGTCTCAGAGCTGCTGTCAGGATGTGCTGTTTTCCCTCTGCTCCTGCCTCTCATTGAAGTATTTCCTCTGCTCCTGTATGGCTTGTTCCAGCAGGGCCACATTCATCCCTTCCACGCAGATCAATATTCGTGCTTTTACCACAGGACTGGAAGTTTCTGGAGAAAAGAGAACAGACAGAGCAGCTTGGAGACAGAGTTCCCTCAGGCAACATATGACTCAAGCTGGGCAAATAACCATAGCCTGAGAACTTCAGGAGACCAGACTGGCTGCGTGCTGCCACTGATGTGAGCAGCAGGAGCAGCTTAATTCATGCTTTCCCTCTGCCCTGATGGCTACAAAATGCTGGCGACTGACACTGCACTCCTCTTGCACTGGGGAACAGTGCCAGTGCCTGCCATGCAGCATCTGTCTACTTTGTGGCTGGATGCACTTTGGTTTTCCCTGTCTAAAAAGTAGCAGTGATGAGTCTGAGATCATTTCTGAACGTCCTTGTGTAGACAAGAGGGCTTAGAAGAGGCTCAAAGCTGGCTACAAGCAACAGTTCATTGGTGGCATTCAAGTGGCAACATGGAGCTGCACAGAAGGGGCCAAACCTTGGTGACATAACCTTGGTGACATAGCCTTGGTGACACAGCCTTGGTGCGGAACCGGGACTCTCAGTCTGCTCCCCTTCCACCCCTGCAAAATGGGGCCAACTCCCTCCTAGGCTGGGATGACCAAAATAACAATTTTCCAAAGGAATTTCACAGCAGTGGCTTAGCAGGTCACTCTCTAGAGGCCACATGAATTGTAGTTTTCCACATGCCACTGAGGACTTCTATGGCACGAATGTGAATGCTTTTTATCAGGTGTGGCCAAGATAACAAAGAATTTGCTTCACCATCCCATGGCCCAGCTCAGATCAACTCCCCACGCAAAGCACCAAGCAGCTGGAACACAGGGCACCCCAGGAAAGGACAACGGGGTGTCCTGCGTGACAGTGTCTGCCTGCATTCCTCACATGTCTGAGTGCAGGGATAATAATTATAGTCTTGAAGGATGGCAAAGACCAACCCAGCCACTTGCAATGAGGTATTGCTGCAATCTGCCACATTTGGGTTGGTGTGGTGGCTGGCAGTGATGCCAGAAGGCTTTTTAGCATAGGTTTCCCAAGCCCAGCAATGCAGCTGCAATGCTTCCTGTTTCTAAAAAATCTGTGCCAGAAGATCAGATTTTCACCAAGATAAGGGTGGCTCTTCTCATGTTCAACGGGGACAGCCAGGCTACTCCCACCTTGAATCACGTGCTCGTGTGATGGAGGAGCTGCACGAGAGCAGCCTTGGCCCAGGCTGCCCTCAGTGGCTCAGGGAGCTCCAAAAGGGCTGCTGTACCACAAAGAGCAGCAAAGTGCACCAGTTCCCAGAGCATTTACCTTCCCTGTGTTCAGCCTCTCCCAGGACCATGTAGGAAGATCCCACTTGGGCTTGGAATGGCTCCACAAACTTGGTGTCAACACAGACTTGGTACTGAGCCGAGTTGTGCTGCGTGGTGAGAATGGCTTCAGATCGGGCCAAGTCATAGCAGCATAACCTGGGAATAATGAATTTGGGAAGCTCAGCTGTGCAGAAATTCAATTACAAACCAAAGGGGGGTGCTCAGCCAGTGAAGGAAAAGGCCTGGCCTGCAAGGAGAGCAGGGTACCCTTCTCACCTGCCAAATGTCCTCAGTGTTTTCCCCTCGGGGACTGAGCTGTTGATCTCCCACGGGAAGTAATAGACACCAGCACTTGGCAGCATCTCACACAACGGCTGACCTGCAGTAAAGCAAAAGGTCTGACTCCATGCTTCCCTAGTACCTGATCCAAACTGTAAGTGATACTAGCCTCCAACTCCTTCCTTGCCCAGGTTCCACCATCCAGGGGGCTGCAAGAGCTTCACAGCTTCCCTGCTGAGTCCTGTTTGCAGCTCACTGCATGCGCCAAGCCCAAGGCATCTTGGCACAAAGAGGAGCTGCCTAGTCCCACACAAGCCAGCATGAACTACAGGCAGCCCACCAGGTCCTCTGGGTCTCCCCCAGGCTATGGATGAGTTGAGAAAGGTTAAGGAAGTGGGAAGAATGGTAACTGAGAAGTTCATACAATATGATAGACTGAGATGCAGGGACAGCCTCAGCTGCTGGGGTGACAGAGTACTATGCAGAAAGCTTTGAGGAATGATCCCGAGCCTTTTCTCTTACTGCAGCATAAAAAAGTTCTGGCAGTGGCTGATCCTGCAGCTGGAGAACAATAAATTGGATCCAAGCCAGCCTGGTTTAGTCAGAAGTCTGGCAGGGTTTAGCAGACAACAATGAGTGGGAAGGATTAATTCCAAGCCAAGGCTTGGGTGGCACCTCCTGGGAGCTCCTGTGGTGGAGCAGGGCTGGCACAGGCAAGTCAGCCATAGCACAGAGCACACAGAAAAGCAGGAATGCAAAGCAGCTTCAGCAAAGTTCTAATCCTGCCCAGTCAATAGCCCGGCTCCTGGCTGTGTCCTGAAGTGGTTTTTTTTGGTATAATTTTCCTTCTGATTTCCCTTGCAGGCTGCCTGTGTTTGGAGTATTTCCATGTTTCATTTACTCTTTTTTTTTTTTCCTGCCTCTCTGTGCAGGACCCCAAGAGCTGCAGAACAGCCCAGGCAGGGACTCCTGTCACTCAGATAAGTGGGTCGATGGGCATTCAAGGACCCCCAGTACTGATTACTCAGCAGCGGGGGCACTGAGCTGACACACACACTGTCGCTTTAATGCTTGGTGTCCCTTGCCCACCCTATGCATTGCTCACGGGGTTGCAACCTTGCAAAATGCCCCATGGAGAACTCTGTGGGAGGCTGCCGAAACCAGGGCAATCCTAGCTTACCCCATCCCTGCATGTCTCTCTCTCGGCCTGCTGCTCCACAGTCCTATGCCAGGCTGCGGACACCCAGAGCGCGCTGAAAACCCCCTCTGGCAGGGTCTCAACGTGGGAAACCCTCTGCACCTCCGTGCATCCTTGCCGCACCTAACATTCAAAAAGCAGGCTCAATTCTGCACTTCCAGAAGGGCAAAGGCTGTCCTGTGCCGCTCGGGTTTTGCTCCTGTATCACACTGTGCAGCAAGGTGGATCAGTCAGGGATGCAAGACGCTCAGTGTGCATTTAATGCACTTCTTAACGTACGGAGTCATTTGGGTTGTAAAAGCCATACCCCAATCGCCACACACCCTGTGCCCACCCCATGTGCTACCTAATGCATGCGCCACCTCCACTGCAGGACCTTGCAGGGAGATTTATGGCAGGCCCAGCCCCAAGCGCGGCCCTTCTCACGCAGATCCAGAGCACTACCCAACACCGTATTTACCGCGTGCACAAACGCAGCCCGCTAACGGCATTTAATGAGCTGTTTATTTAATTAACTACTCCATGCCGATGCCGCACGTGCCGGGCGTTCTCCCAGCCCTGCTCCATGCACATCACAGCCCGATCTAAGGCACCGCTGCCAGCACCTCGGAACGCGCGCTCACCGCTCCGCCACCGCCTCCCGCGGGAAGGGCGGGCACCGGCGGGCCCCACGTGCTCCGGAACCATGTGGCGTCGCGGGAGTGACGTCAGGCGGGGGCGGTGCCGGCGCGGCGGCGACGGGAAGGGATCGGGATCGGGATCGGGGTCGGAACCGGGACTGGGATTGAGATCGGGATCAGGCACAGCCGCCGCCGCGATGTCGGTGAACGCAGACCTGCGGAGGGAGCGCGCCGCCGCCACTTTCGAGCCGGAGCTGCTCACGCACATCCTAGACGGCGGCCCTGAGCGCACCCGCCGCCGCAAGGAGATCGGGGAGGGAGGGCCCGGGCCGTGGGAACGNNAGCCCCGGTCAGGGCTCGGAGGAGGAGAAGGATATGCGGGGGTGGGAAGGGGAGAGGCTGCGTGGTGGGGGAGACTCAGGGGGCACCTTCGGAGAGAGGAAGAGCGGGATACAGGGCGGGGGTAGCGGCGTGAGGAGCCTCGGGAGACGTGAGGAACGACGAAGTTGTGAGGGGGTCGTGGGGCGGGAGAGGGTGTGAAGGAGCTTGTGTGGAGAGGGGAGACACCAAGGAGAGGAGGAAGCTGTGAGGAGAGGGTCTGCAGGTGGAGGGTCAGCGCAAAGGAAGGGGTTAGAGAGGAACAGGAGCTGTGTTACGTCCCTGGTCCCCCTCTTCTCCCCAGAAAGGATTTTGGGTGGCCAGGATAGAGCTTTTACTCCTCTGTTTCCCCTTCCTCCAGAGGGTCGGAGGCAGCTTCCCATGGGCATTTCTCACGGGCTCTCTCCCCTCCTTTTTTCCTTCCTAGCATGCTCTTGCCCAACAGTACGAATGTCATCTGTTTGTCACCCGGCGCGATGTGGTTATGAGAGATTAATGAGCTGCTTTCAGTCTCTTCCCTGGGCTGGGACTGTCAGAGCCTGGAGTCGTGTAACTTCGGTGCCAAAGGGGGGACACAGAAAGTGTGTGGTCTCTGGGCACTTTGTTTTCCAGTTGGCACAGTGGGAATAATAACTGTGCCCTTCTGCTGGAGGTGCGTGGGGATCAGAGTTCACGAGGCTGCCTGAGCCTGTCAGGCTGTTGCAGAGGGGCCCGCTGGTCTTACATCAGTGAATTGCCCTCCTGCCAAGTCCAGAGTGCTTTGAACTGAAAATGGGGTTTATGTGTGGAATGAGAGTGCCAGCAGTTGAGCTCTCAAAGAGCTTGGATTTCATTCTCATTTCGCTAACTTCTAATTTTATTTTCGATTTTCTGATACCTCTACCTTGAGGTAGAGCAGGTAAAATGCTGGGTCGTTGCTCAGCCCCTGCTGAGGTTTGTGGAAACTGAGCTTGTTTTCCCCTTCTGTTCTGTCCCCAGAGGCCTTAGTTCTTAATGACCCTGACTTCCAGCACGAGGATTTGAACTTCCTGTCCCGTAGCCAACGCTATGAGCAAGCCATCAGGAAGAGCTCCTTGATGGTGATGAAGCTAAGGGAATATGGAATTGCAGATCCTGAGGAGATCTACTGGTTTAAAAGGTACCTAAAAAGATCCAGGGTTTGCTTCTTGCACTTCAGTCATCACCAAGGATGCTAGGGTTGTGCTTTTTTCCTGTGTTGTTGTCTAAAGGAAGCTCAAGACCTGTATAAAAGCCCACTCAAGTCTGGCTTCAGTGAATTTCAGATGAAACCCTGAATGTTGTATTTTCTTAGGGTTTTTTTTAACAGAAATGCAACATTAACAATTATACCCTGTTCTTTTTGTGTGGTGCAGAAACTAAAAAACAGAACTTGAAGTCAGATTTTATTTTTTCAAAAGGAATAAAAAAGTTTTACTGAATTACTTTGAATCTGAATAGCTCTGATGAGTTTGCAGCTTCTTATGAAATCTCTAAAAGCTGATTACTTCACTTTGCACTTAGACCCAATAAAGTCACATTGCAGGGATACTTGAAACTATTCCAAGATGGTTTATGAGTTCTTGTGTATCACTCTCTGTTCTGGGTCCCTCCTCTAAGCTCCTGGTGCTACGGAGGTTTTCTTTGATCCGGAGGCTTTTTATTGTATCTGACCTTGGTTTATCTGATAGTACCACCTTTGGATCAAGTTAATGAAAATAAGACTGTGTTTACCTCTGAGTTTTCATTCCTTCCAGAAGAAATTAGAACTCAGTTCCCGATTTTGATGCATTCCTCCCCCTAATTCTGTTAAACTCTTTCTGATTTAATCAAACAGAAACTGGTAACAGAGAAGTTACACAGATCTAAAAATCTTTCATAATCTCATGGATATATCCTCTGGCACATTAAATAATGAACCACAAGCCCCCTCTGACTGGTTTTGTAGAAAAGCTGTCATGGGCCCCAGGGCATGACCATTGGCACTAGGAATTTGAAATCATCTTGTCCACTGTGGTTTTATTTTCAGAGAAACTGGTCTGCACTGACCTGTGTCATGAAAGTTCTCATGGAAGTAATGTAAATAATTTGAAAATTATCATTGGTGGACAGTGATATCAGGGAACAAGTTCAGTGACAGTAGTGGATTATTCAGGTGCTGCACAGCCAAAGTTAATAATTAATTTTTTCCCTACACAAGGTTTATTGAAAATGATGGGGAAGTTTATCTCTTAATTTAAGAGAAAATTCGGCAAAGTCTATTCAGTCTATCAGATGGAAAATTTTAACAAAGTTTCTGTCTTTTTGCAGCATTGATGACAATATTATATGAAAACAGACTTTTCTGAAGTAGTCAAATGAGAGATTCTAGTTTTGTCTGTCCATAAACTTACTTTGGAGTAAGTAATTCTTAAGTGGATGAAAGTGTAATATTTCGTACAGATATCAAATAGTACCTCCATATCTAATGTGGCATAAATGGTCAGGTGTGACTAGTCAGAATTCACAGTCCAAAACCAACTGAAACAATGAAAAGGGCTTATTTTTTCCCAAGGTAAAACCTAATTGCCACCATTCAGGATTTCAAAATTGTAATTTTGCAATTTTGTAATTGCAATTACTGTAGACTGATTGTATTTGCCATTTTTTATTTATTTTATATACCATATTTATTCAGTAATAACATATAACAGAATGAAGAGCAGTGCATAAACTTCTTGCCTACGGGTGAAGTGTGTTTGCTCTAAGAACTGTACACTGTTAATATTCTGAAATTACTTCTTTACTATAATGTGTGGTGTTGGCAGGAGAGGATGTGGGCTTGCTGCTGCTCAAAAAAATGGATTAAATGAAAGGATTATTTTTTCATCCCTTTATTTCATTTGCATTTTAACATCTGTCCCCACTTTCCCACCTGCTGAGTGTTAAATATTTTTTAAATTTGGTGAACTGCACCCAACTGACAAAATTATGTTTATTTCTATCCCATATCCTAACATGCTAATTGATGCTAACTGGAAGTTACTTCATTAATGTAAAAGCTGACCTGGAGAAAGTGTGTTTGGCCTTATTGATTTTTCCAAACTGAAAACTGAATGGATATGGTGTTGCAACATGCCTCAAATGAAGTTTATGAAATAGACTGACGTCCTTGATTCAGACGTCCAGTTTTATTTATTGTGATTGACATTTCTACTTATGGAAACTTAAGAAATTTTGTCAGTTATCCCCAAAAGGCAGGGACAGATTTATATATGCAATTTTGAAGAATTTTTTCCTGTAGCTTTCCTAAAGTGCCAGAATATCTCTAGCTAGCTTTGCACATGACTCACCAACTTTATAACTTGATTTATGAGTAGGTGAGGAGAAATGCTGCTTCCTTCACTGCCCTGAAGATATACTTAAACAGTTGCTGCAGCTGCTGTGACATGTCCAAGTGAATGCTTCTCCTTCCTGTTTCCAAAGGGCTTTGTTGGACTCCAAATCATAAGAGGATCTATCAAATATACTTAATTGCTTTTCATGTAGTAGTTCTTCTGCACTGCAGTTGCAGCTGTTGTGACTACAGCTTTGAAGGCCATCAGCCTAAAAGTGTCAATATTTCAGATTTCTTTTACAGTCTTAACTGCAGCAAAATGTAAGTCAGCATGGAAAATGGGAAATGTTTCTGGTATAATGTTCCAATGCACTTGGAAGAGAGCGAGCTGCTCAGTTTTAATTCACCTTCAACTTTAACTAACCTGCATCAAGGAAAACAAGAGTAAACAAAGAAGTGAAAAACAGTTGAGACAAACTGAGTCACGGAAGAAGAGAAGATCTGAGAGCTGCGGGTCACCAAATGATTCCTGTGTTCATGAGCATTGCATGAGTGTGCACTTTCCCTGTTGGAATTTGTTCTTGCATCTCTAAATTAGGACCTGGAGTAGCTTTGAGCAAATCCAAGTAGAAAAACTCTACTGTGGGCCGTACTTGCCACTGCTAAATTAAAGCAGAGTGAAGGAGTCTGGCTTGATCTTACTTTGATACAGCTGGAACAGGAGTTTATTGCCATAGCAGTTGCTAGCTCTGAAGCCCAGTTAGCACAGCTCAAACACAGCTCCTGCTCCTTCTCCACTGGGATAACCCTTCATGCTCATCCTTGAGTTACTTCAAGAACTGAAGCAGAAAAGTTTGCACACAGACTAACGTAAAGTACAGTTTGCACACAGTACTAATGTACTGTGACCCAGTTCTGCAGCCTGAGAATGGCTTTGCAGTTGTTCCTGTAGCTTTGGAGCCTCTGAACACACAGACTTTGCTTCTGTCATCCTTTGTGCACTTTGAGACAGTGACACACCTGTCACGTAAGTGCCTTTTACTGTGTGGGTGACACTGGTTGCTGTGAAATCTGGGAAGATCTATATTGCCAAAGCATATATTACTACATAGCCTTCTCACAGAAGTGGATGGGAGCTGCAGCCTCATTGTGACACTGGTTGTTGTAGCAAGGCTGATCTCAGAGTAGCTGGTCATTGATCAGGTGGTCACTGCCACCATCAGTCCTGATGGAGCAGAGTATTTGAACAGTTACACACTGCAGCCTTTGGAGAACAGCCAGTCCAGGTGCTGGGAGTGTTGAAATTGTGATGGGAAGCAGTAAGAGTTCAGAGAAAGAAAAGGAAGGGAAGAAAACCTGTTGTTCCTCCCTTCACAGCTGGTACCTCTTCTGTTTGCCCTGTGTCTTGAGGAAAACGGGATTCTCTCTCATTGTCATTCAAGTTGTAAAAAGGCACATTAAGGAAATCCTAAATCTTCAGTGTGGAGTACACAGAGATGAACAGTTTCTGCTGTCATTTAATTTTCAGCTTAGTTAATGCAAGAAGCTGTTAAAATGCTGCATGATTGGCTACTGAAACATCATGACCTTCTGAGACAGGGGTGTTAAAGAATCCACTTGGAAAATGTCTGCTGTCTTCCTCCTGTCAGAGAAGGTGATAGTTTATAATGAGATATGTGATTAAACTTCCTCACAGGCAGTGAAAGTTGCTGGTGTGACCTTTCGGAAGATTTCTGGGATGTTTTCCTGGAGCATTACCTTCAAGGAAGCAGTGTCTGACCTGATTTTTCTGACAGCAAAGCATGGGCTGCACATTTTTCTCAAGTTCTTTCAATGACTGCTGAAAATATGCAAAGACCCATTCAAGGTCTTCCCAAGCTGCCCTGAATCTTCGTATTTCAAGGTCAGCACTCATTTTCTCCCTGTAGATTTGTCCTGTTTGGGCCCAGGGAGTAGGTGCACAATAATTGTGCTGCAGGCAGTGAGGACAAAAAGGGTGCTGCTGTTGCTGTGTAGGTCCTGGCTAAAAGAATAACCAACTTAAGAAATTACAAGAGTCTTAAAAAGTTCTGTTTTGCTGTTCTTGAAGCATTTTTAAGCCCTTGGTCTCCCTGAAAGCATCATTTGGTAACATGTGCTGCTGTAGGCAATGCTGCTGAGAATATTTTTTGATGAAAGTGTGCCTCAATTCCAGGAGCTTGAGACACTGTACCTGCACCCACACCAGCTTAAAGCATAGTTAATACATTAATCACAAGCATTAGATTACTTGATTACAATAGTTTTGTTCCTGGGAAAATCCATGGCTTGTTCATTTAAAACAGGCAATGTGCAGTTCAGTGGTGCTTTGTCTCTCACTCTTAAGGCTGGTTTTCACACAGATCCTGTACAGGACCTGCTGTTGAATTATCAATGATTTACTCTCTGCATGGTGCAAAATGCCAGTCACAAATGCTGCTGTAATTGAGAAGCTATGTACAGGACATCCCCTATGGTACTTACACAGAGGGCTCATTTTTTTCTCCTCTATCTTAGATGGAATAAACATTTGCATACAGTAGATTGAAGATGAAGAAACTGTTCAAGCTGCAGAAGGGAAGATATTTTAATTGAGAAATGTACTTTGCCTGCCATTGTGGCTACTAGATGGTTAGAGTTTTCTTTCATGAAATAACTTCTGCTTTGGTGAAGCACACCTAAAATGTCTGATTTTTCTTTCCATTCCCTCCAGCACGAAACTGTAATGGTAATTTTAATTGAAGGTGAGTTCCAGCTCTCACAACTGATAGAAGCAGCTGCAGGTAATACAGAGCTGTTCTGAAAAGAACACAGTCACCAAAGAAACCTTTTCATTTTTAATACATATTTCTTCTAACTGATAATGCCCTAGTTGTAGGCTACCAGCAGCAGTGATAGTTATTCCCACAAAGCCTGAGAGATGGGGGAGAAAATAATTTGGTTTTTATGTCCTTAGTTTCAAGTTTCTCATGAACCTTTGTAGAATAATATATTTTCCAGTTATATAGCAACAGCAGGATTCATGGGGTGAAGAAGATGCCGGGAAGAAATATCTGTTTCCCCATCAGCATTGCTTCTGATGCCTCCACATTTGGAGGTTGCCTGTGGGACAAAAAAAAAAAATAGGTTGAATGAGGCAAAGAGATTGTTTATCTTATGCTCCAATTGGAGAAAAGCCTTTCAGGTTCACAGTAACAGTAAGACTGAGATCCAGATCCCTCTATTTCTCTCCTGTAGAATATGCTTGGGCAATTTTCCTGAACCTTTGGGTCTCCACTTCAGCATGTTTCACAAAACCATAGAGACCCAAACGTCTGCTGCTCAGAAGGAGAAGTGGCTGCCCCTGGTCCGTGGAGTCGAGATAATTGGCACCTACGCCCAAACCGAAATGGGACATGGTTAGTTCCCTTCAGGGATCAATGGGTAACCTCTTTTCTCTAACTCCAGTGGGTAAATTGTTAATGTTCCCTGGGTTAATCTAAAAAGGGGAAAGGTAAAATTCCTCAGTTAATGACTGTCTGTAGCCAGACAGCTGCCTCATTCCACATCCTGACAGTCCCAGGATTCCTTTTGGTCTTTTCCAGAATGCACCTCTTAGCTGATCTCTCTGCATTGGTAGTTGTTACCTTTGTTTTGAAATTAGGAGGTTGTTCTAAGCCCTGAGAATCTGAATTTCACTCGAACCAGTTGGAACGTGTCAATGAACAGTACTGTGGTTTTCATTTTTGCCTGATTTTGGGACATGTATGCCAGAGCCCTCAGTGCATGGCTGGCCTGCAGAAACAGGTCAGGAGCATTTCTATAGGAGCAGTGGAGCATTGTGAGATTGTGAGTTCTGGGTTGAAAGTCAGGTATGCTTTGCCCCAGGCACTTCTCTTCCAGATGCTGCTCCACTGCAGCTGTACAGCTTTGTGGAAAGGTCTTGTTTACAAAGAAAAAACCATCTTATTCCTGCTGTAATTGAAAGCAGCTTTCACTGCTTCAAATGGAAAAACATTTAATGGATCAAAAAACAGTCTTTTAGCCCAGAACCTGGAATTATGGTTGTTAAATACCAGCAAGAATAGTTTACAAACAAGGAGTCCAGTGCTTGTGCTGGCATCTGAAGTGGCAAAGCCTGAGGTGTCAAGTCTGGACACTGCTGGATGGCAGTGCCAGCTGCCTGGGGGTTCAGTTACAGCTGCTGAAACATTTGTAGAAGACTCAGTGGAAGAAACCCTGTCCTCTGTCCTGCTCAACAAACCTGGCTCAACACCAGAAGCTGAGAGAGAACTGAATGTCAGCAATCAGTGCCTGCTGGCCTTATTTGCTTTCTCACACCAGCTGCTTGAAATCAGTCACATCCGCACTGCAGTGATTGGTTTTACTTCTGATTTCACATTACATCATTGCACTTTCTTGCCTGGTGATGGTTGATTTCCTTATAGTTCTCATGTTGTTTCATGGTTAAATTGGTATTTTGACACTAAATGGAATACAGTGAAGTAGATATACTTTCTATGCTGAATAATTAAAATGCAAACATTTGGAATTCCTGCTATGAATGTTGAGTATCTGATATTTCATCAGTGAAACTGCTGCAGTAATTGTCACTGAGCTTTGCTTAATTTAATCCTCATGTTTAAAATCTGGTGATGGGGAAGCAGACCTCTGGATTATTGAATTGAACTCTGGCCTGGAGGGGTAGTTACTCAGTTTTGTCTTGGTGACTATATGTGTGATAGCGTCTGTTGATTTTAACCTCTTTCATAGTGAAGAAGTCTTTCTCTCTCTCTCTCAAAAAAAAATTCAAAGAAAGAAAAAGCACAAATAGCACAGGGCTGAAAATGAAACAAGAAGGAGCAGTGAAGAAGTGAAAATACTGTGCTGTTTCTATCTGGTTTATAACTACTGCTGGTAAATAAGGATTTTCATTTTTTCTTTTTTTGTCACTCTTTGGCTGTCAGATGTGTACTTGTCACCAGTACTGAACTCACTTAAAATCTGGTGTTCCTAGTAGGCCATTAGTCCCCTGTTGGGCTTGGTCACTGTGCAGTCAGAAAGCTTAGAAAACCTTGCTGCTGGGTTTATTAGTTGAATTAATTTGTAGGAGTCTGAGAATATCAAAAAACAGTTCTTGGGAAGCCCTAGGGATAGAACTAGTTCAAATTAATGTGTGTTTAGAGAACACAAGGATGCATTGTTCCCACTTTGCTAAGAATGTCAGATCAGTTTGAGCCAAGGTCAGACCAGTGCTCTTTCTGTAATGCATATCATTTAAATATGTATTCCTGTTAAAGTTCAATTAAATGTATTTCATACATAAAAAAATGAGCCAGATGGAGGTACTCATCCTCAATCTATCACCACTATTTTAATACTCAAAGCTGTCAATATTTTAAGATTTAATGACGAATTAATTCTTCATATTGAAAAACTTAACAGACCACTTAATTACCTCACAGTCATGTTCGACAGAACATGGAGAAAAAGTAATTCTAATGAAATATATTTAATTGGAGATAATTTGTGCTGGTGATTTACAAATTCAAAAATGTTGGCTTTCTTCCCAAGTTGTTTATGTTCACAACTTTACATATACAGAGCACTGTCCTTTTAAGAAAGTTCTTTAAAATAGCAGAAGTTGAAGGGAATTGATTTGAAATGCTGTGTACACTAATTGTGTCTGATATTTAGTTTTAAAAAATTAGAGTAAATAGTGCAGCCAGTTAGGATTTGCCTTTTTTAAAAAAATATGAAGTGCATTGAAAACCAAACTCGTTAGCTGGATAAACTGGGACTTCCACCAGTTTCTACCTTCAAAACATGTCAAAAAGAAAAAAAAAGGTGGACTTCCTGTACTTGGTTGAAAGCACGCTGTGTTCAGCCACATCACATCTCCAATAAACTGACATTCTCAGCTGATTGCCTCAGCCCATTGAACTTAGGGATGCGCTGATGTTCAAACCAGAAGGTCTGGTCCGTCTTTTGGTTTGGATTCATCCTTTTTTTAATCAGTCATAGTGCATCAAAAATAGGGGAATGTTGCAGATGCACTTTCTGCATGATTGCAAAGAAATGCATTGCAGAATGTTTATTTCAAAGTGCGTGCAATTTCTTACTACTCCGGCCTGAGAAAAGGACAGTGCTCTGGCTCTCTGAAATACATGTGCTGAATTCTGATTGACACATGAATCATTTTTTTTTTCTTTTTGTCTCTTCCTGAATCTCCATCATGAATGCTTGCTTCCCTCCCATAACATTCCCTTCATGCTCCCATCCCATGACAATTCTTCACAGCTTTGTTCACCGTGGACGGCCTGAACCTCTGGACCTTCATCTGGGCATGTTCCTCCCCACTCTTCTCACCCAGGCCACCCCAGAGCAGCAGGATCGCTTCTTCATGCCTGCCTGGAACCTGGAGATCATTGGCACTTATGCCCAGACTGAAATGGGCCATGGTACAGTACATTCAGTAAATGCTCTTTCTAAGAATGGCTTTGTGTACAGAGGATTCCGGTGCCTGCGTAGAACAGTGTGTGTGTATCCCACTTTTACACAGCAGTGGTTGTACAGAAAAGTGGACAGCCTCTGAAAGGGTTAATAGAGCATTATGCCATGTGCTGCTTCCCTCTTGCTCTGAAGGGAGAGTTTGATGTCTGTAGCTCTATAAATGAGCACCCAGGTGCTCCTTGTGCCATTCAAACCAGTATCATTACTGCCTGTCACTGGTGCTGTCACTTTAGTGGCATGTGTTCCATTTTACACTTGCTGTTCTTTTCAGTTTGAGTTCTGCTTTGCTCTAATTAATGTTCAGTGTAAAGACAAAAGGACAGAGCTTTGAGGTAGTGAAAGATGCCAAAAAATTAAGAGTTGCTTGTTCTCAGGATTAACATTGGATCAGATGGGTCAGGATTTACTTGGTTCCAACGCTCATGTTTTGTGGGGAGCTTTTCCCCCTCAGTTCACTCCCATGTGTTCTTTTTAACTGACCATGAAATGTGTTGGGCTTTTTGAGTTCTCTGTCTCAAGTTGACTTTGTTTTTTGTTGCTATTCCTTTGTTTTCAAGCCTTGAAACGGATTTTGATAACTCCAGCAGCATTGTGATTGCAACACTTTTAATTCAAGTTTCAAATGGATGATATTCTGCCTTGGCAAACTTTAATTTTGGTCATCTCAGAGTTGCAGATGAGAATTATTTTCTAAAAATGAGCAGGATTCACCTTTGTGTTGAAAGGAAGTGTAGAAACTGTGTGAAGCATAAAGTAACTGCAAGTCTGAGGAGAATCTCTTGGAACTAGTGAGATTTGAAGATCCTTTGCCAGCAGAGTAAGTCTGTGTTGAGCTGCCTGTGGAAGCCTGCCATTACCTCCATGCTTTGAGAACGTGGTTGCTGCAAGGTGATCTCCTTTCTCCTGTTGGAGCTCTTGTCCTGCCCTGTCAGTCCAGACTCTCAGGAGTGTTCACAGCTTGTCTAGTGTAAGCAAGTAGGCCTGGTGATCTTGGGAGTTTTTAAGGCATTCAGGGGCAGTGCCACTGCTCTGAGACAGGTGTGTGGGAAGTGAAACATTGGGGGCAGAAGACAAAGACTGTTCCTGGAATTACCTCCATCTTTTTGCAGTCTCTTCATCTACCTGCATCAGTATCTGGCATACACATGCCATTACTTGCTCTCTTGGAGCTATGGATGATCTCTTCTGGGAGATCAGCTCCATCAAGTGAGGAGAATGTAGGCTTGATGAGGGAATGAAAAGGTGACGGGCACTGTTTATTTCATCTTGTGGCTGAGAACTGGATGGTTTTATTTTGCAATTTAATTAGATTGCATTTTAGTGAAATTCAGGTGAGTGTGTTCCTGAGGAGCATTTTAAATGAGAAAGGCTTCTGGCATGTGATAGCAAAAAGGTGTCAGATTGGAGGTGCTTGGAAAACTAGTCTTAGACCACTGGGGAAAAAAATCAGTGTTTTCTGAGAATTGCCTTCAGGTCCCAGAATGTGGTCTGGCCTTCACTTGTTCTTCTTTAATTTGTTGATATTTAGCTTTTTATATAGCCTAAAAGCAAAGTTAAAATTTAAACATTACTACTGGAGTTGCACTTTCCATTGTCCAGTTCTGTCCTTGTCTCTGTTTTGTGACTGACTTCCTGCCAAAACAATGTGTTTGCTTGTTTCCAGGGACTCATCTTCGGGGCCTGGAAACTACAGCCACTTACGACCCCTCTACACAGGAGTTCATCCTCAACAGCCCCACTGTCACCTCCATTAAGTGGTGGCCAGGTGGACGTAAGTGTGTCTAAATCTGGAAGATGTGTGGAAAAACTCAGGGAGGTGATGCTATGTGTGTTATATGTACAGAGTGATGAGTGAAAGTTGATCCAAAGAGTTGGCTGAAAGCCAATCACTCTTGCATAACAAGCAGACTTATCAGAGCCTGCTAAACATTGTCTGTGTGCTCTGGACTGTTGCTCAGAACCATTCACAGTGTGGATTTGGTGTAATTTTTGATTGCTTGTATCAAATGATTTATAGTTCCTTCAGCTTCACTGGTGGGTGTGCCAAGGACTTGGTGTTTTATAGTCAAGAAAATCGTGTTGTGCAACTTCCATTGACTTGAGCAACAATTTGTCATAGAGCTGTACAATTGGGGTGACATCCAGTGGGGCCAGTCTGGTTTTCTGGCGCATGATGTGATGAGGTTATCTCAGAAGAAAGACTCTGTGTGTAGGTGTGTCTGACTGTGTTTCTGTGCTGAGTCCTGCTCCCGTTGCAGTTGGGAAGACGTCGAACCACGCCATCGTTCTGGCTCAGCTCTACACCCAGGGCCAGTGCAAAGGCCTGCACGCCTTCATTGTCCCCATCCGGCAGCTGGGCACACATGAACCTCTGCCAGGTACAAATTCACACTCAGGGAATGGATTAAATCTGTTTCTCTTTGACTCTCTACAGCTGCTGTGTCTTGTTAAAGTCCATGGCTTATTTCATTAGCTGAATTCATCTGGTAGATCACAAGGCTTAAATGAGTCTTTCTTATGACTAAACTACCACTAAATCATCTTCCCTACCAGGCCTTCAATGTGAAGTTTAGTTTGGGATTTGGTTCTGCCCCTGTGTCTGCCAGCTGTGCATTCCACAAGCAGCACATCCTGCTTCCTGAAAGGGGAAGAAGAGCTTTCATCACTCTTTTGTTGGAAATGTGCTGGGTGAACTTTAGAGACAGTTCCTGCAGTGAGTGGATAGTAGGGCTGCATGGAAATTATGGAGATTCCCATGTTTTGATATCCAGTTGTTGTGGTTTAACTCATCAGGCAGCTAAACACACACAGCCATTCCCTCCACACAGAGGGATGGGGGAAAGAATTGTGAAAAAGGTAAAACTTGTAGGCTGAGATGAAGACAATATAATAGGATGGAAAAGGAAGGGAAATTAATAATAATAATAATAATAATAATGATAATAGTAGCAGTAGAATATGCAGAGCAAGTGATCACTGTGTGATTGCTCAGCACCAGCTGACTGATGCCAAGCCAGTCCCCGAGCAGGGGGCTGTCATCCCCCTCAGCTGGCTTCACCCAGTTTTATTGTTCAGCATGATGCCACATGGTGGGGAATATCCCTTTGTCCAGCTGGGATCAGCTGTCCTGGCTGTGTCCTGCCAGCTTCTTGTGTCCCCCCAGCCTCCTCACTGTTGGGGCAGTGTGGACATTGAAAAGTCCTTGATCTGATGCAAGTGCTACTCAGCAACAACTGAACCATCAGTGTGCTATCAACGTTGTTCTTGTGCTAAATCCAGAGCACACCACTGTCCAGAACCAGCCACTGCGAAGATAATTTCACTCTTGTCCCAGCTGAAACCAGATCACCACTTTTCCATCAAAGAGATTAAGGTCCCTGTTAACTCTTACTCGTAACACTGCCAGGACTTGCTAGAAAACTAAACAATCTCCTTATTGGAGAAAGCTTGAACCTCTTGTGTGGTTAGTTCCTATTTCTTAATGCAAGTGGCTTTGTCTGTGGCAGGTATTACAGTGGGTGACATTGGACCCAAATTTGGCTATGATNTATGTGTGTTATATGTACAGAGTGATGAGTGAAAGTTGATCCAAAGAGTTGGCTGAAAGGCAATCACTCTTGCATAACAAGCAGACTTATCAGAGCCTGCTAAACATTGTCTGTGTGCTCTGGACTGTTGCTCAGAACCATTCACAGTGTGGATTTGGTGTAATTTTCGATTGCTTGTATCAAATGATTTATAGTTCCTTCAGCTTCACTGGTGGGTGTGCCAAGGACTTGGTGTTTTATAGTCAAGAAAATCGTGTTGTGCAACTTCCATTGACTTGAGCAACAATTTGTCATAGAGCTGTACAATTGGGGTGACATCCAGTGGGGCCAGTCTGGTTTTCTGGCGCATGATGTGATGAGGTTATCTCAGAAGAAAGACTCTGTGTGTAGGTGTGTCTGACTGTGTTTCTGTGCTGAGTCCTGCTCCCGTTGCAGTTGGGAAGACGTCGAACCACGCCATCGTTCTGGCTCAGCTCTACACCCAGGGCCAGTGCAAAGGCCTGCACGCCTTCATTGTCCCCATCCGGCAGCTGGGCACACATGAACCTCTGCCAGGTACAAATTCACACTCAGGGAATGGATTAAATCTGTTTCTCTTTGACTCTCTACAGCTGCTGTGTCTTGTTAAAGTCCATGGCTTATTTCATTAGCTGAATTCATCTGGTAGATCACAAGGCTTAAATGAGTCTTTCTTATGACTAAACTACCACTAAATCATCTTCCCTACCAGGCCTTCAATGTGAAGTTTAGTTTGGGATTTGGTTCTGCCCCTGTGTCTGCCAGCTGTGCATTCCACAAGCAGCACATCCTGCTTCCTGAAAGGGGAAGAAGAGCTTTCATCACTCTTTTGTTGGAAATGTGCTGGGTGAACTTTAGAGACAGTTCCTGCAGTGAGTGGATAGTAGGGCTGCATGGAAATTATGGAGATTCCCATGTTTTGATATCCAGTTGTTGTGGTTTAACTCATCAGGCAGCTAAACACACACAGCCATTCCCTCCACACAGAGGGATGGGGGAAAGAATTGTGAAAAAGGTAAAACTTGTAGGCTGAGATGAAGACAATATAATAGGATGGAAAAGGAAGGGAAATTAATAATAATAATAATAATAATAATAATAATAATGATAATAGTAGCAGTAGAATATGCAGAGCAAGTGATCACTGTGTGATTGCTCAGCACGAGCTGACTGATGCCAAGCCAGTCCCCGAGCAGGGGGCTGTCATCCCCCTCAGCTGGCTTCACCCAGTTTTATTGTTCAGCATGATGCCACATGGTGGGGAATATCCCTTTGTCCAGCTGGGATCAGCTGTCCTGGCTGTGTCCTGCCAGCTTCTTGTGTCCCCCCAGCCTCCTCACTGTTGGGGCAGTGTGGACATTGAAAAGTCCTTGATCTGATGCAAGTGCTACTCAGCAACAACTGAACCATCAGTGTGCTATCAACGTTGTTCTTGTGCTAAATCCAGAGCACACCACTTTCCAGAACCAGCCACTGCGAAGATAATTTCACTCTTGTCCCAGCTGAAACCAGATCACCACTTTTCCATCAAAGAGATTAAGGTCCCTGTTAACTCTTACTCGTAACACTGCCAGGACTTGCTAGAAAACTAAACAATCTCCTTATTGGAGAAAGCTTGAACCTCTTGTGTGGTTAGTTCCTATTTCTTAATGCAAGTGGCTTTGTCTGTGGCAGGTATTACAGTGGGTGACATTGGACCCAAATTTGGCTATGATGAAATGGA
Organism: Leptocoma aspasia; assembly: GCA_013399835.1. Taxonomy (NCBI): domain Eukaryota; kingdom Metazoa; phylum Chordata; class Aves; order Passeriformes; family Nectariniidae; genus Leptocoma; species Leptocoma aspasia. The sequence goes on from VXAX01003465.1 coordinate 637,349, forward strand.
TAACGGCTACCTGAAAATGGACAACTTCCGAATTCCCCGGGAAAACATGCTGATGAAGTATGCCCAGGTAAAGCAGTGAGTTTCAGCATCTGCTGCTAGAAATGGGCATGGTGAATGCTCCTGTGAGGTTGACTACTGCACCAAAAGGATTGTGGGTGGCTTATAAATGCTGCTTGATGAGTTTAGAGTGTGAACATGTAAAAGGGAGGAAACTTCACAAATCAACAGTTTGTATTTTTTTTTAACCTTTTTTTTTTGGCAGGTTGAACCAGATGGCACCTATGTGAAACCAGTCAGTGACAAGCTGACCTATGGGACCATGGTGTTCATCCGTTCCCTCATCGTGGGTGACTCTGCTAGCTCGCTGTCCCGGGCCTGCACCATCGCCATCCGCTACAGCGCCGTCAGACACCAGTCTGAGCTGAAGCCAGGGTGAGTGCAGGGAGACCCAGAGCAGCTTAAACTGCTGAGGGAAAATTCTGAAGTACTGGGAGGAATGGGGGCTGTGACTGATACTTGCTTTGGCACTCGGTATGGTTTCAAAACACTGTTTGTCCTGGGGAGTGTATAATCATTCATTCTTGGAATGTCCTCCCCTGCCAGAGGCTTTTGCTGGATGGTCTTAGAGAGTCTGGCTTGGTATGGATGGTGATAAATGGAATTTCTGCAGCAGGTTGCTACCACTGACATGCTAACTCATCTGTGTTTTGCTCTAGGGAACCAGAACCCCAGATCCTGGATTATCAGACCCAACAATACAAACTCTTTCCTCTCCTGGCAACTGCATACGCCTTCCATTTTGTGGGAGCCTACATAAAGGACACCTATCATCGTGTCAATGGGGACATCAGCAAGGGGGACCTCAGTGAGCTGCCAGAGGTACTGTGTCTCTGGAAACCAGAGAGTTGGTTGAATTTGTGTGAGGTTTCTTTACAGCATGGAAAAAGAGGCATTGAGCCTTTTTGGCTTTCATGCATGAGATGTCTTCTACTTCTGTAGTTTCAGAAGCCCCCAAGTCCAGAATGTGCTGGTGACATTTATTTGCTCTATTCATTTAGCACTTTATAAAGAAACAGTAAGTAATGCACAGTGAAAAAGCTACTGGGAATATATTTTTGCTCAAAATGTACATTTCCAGGAATGATGGAGTACTGTTTGGGAGTTAAGACTGGTCTTGTGCTTGTGCTGTAACTTCTTAATTGTTTTTCCAAGTGCGTAAGGTAGAACAGATGTGTTGATCAAAGTATCAGTACTATACTGAGGGGTTAGGGTTGTAAAATGTTAATTTTCTGTTAGGGTTTGTGACAATGGGCAGTTGAAAACAGTCTTGTACATAAAACGTGTAGGGGCAGAAGGAATGGTGTACTTAAAAGAAGTCTTTCCATGTACAAGGGTTTTCATATAAATATTTGGCTCAGGAAAGAGTTCCTTCAAGAAAAATAAGACCCTGTGGAACAGTGCAAGAATGATGATGACTTTACTTTTTTTTTTTTTGTGTGTGGGAGTTGCAGTCCTTAACATGTATGTGTGCAAGCTAAGACTGGAAAATAAACCTGGCTTTGCTGTTGCCCCTCAGCTGCACGCCCTGACAGCGGGGCTGAAGGCATTCACCTCCTGGACTGCCAGTGCTGGCATTGAGGAATGTCGGATGGCCTGCGGCGGGCACGGCTACTCCCGCTGCAGTGGCATTCCTGACATCTATGTCACCTTCACCCCGTCCTGCACCTACGAGGGGGAGAACACGGTCATGATGCTGCAGACAGCCAGGTATGGGAGCTCTGCACAGGGATGTTCCAGCCTGTCCTCATGGTCCTTGTGGCCGAAGTTGGTACCAAAAGGGTTACTTCAATTTCTGCTGTGTCTGTGTAACTTTGTGCAGAGAAACAAGGCATGCAGAATCTGCTATCCCAGCAAGGACAGTTGGAAGATAAGGGGGAGACATCTGGGTTAGGAATGCAGCTATAGCCAAAACAAGGACTGAATCTGGGAACTTGGGGAGGGTTTAATGGTAATTAGTTAATTATAATATGCATGTAGTGACTGTGTGTAAGCAACACACTTGTAAAAAATCACGTGCACACAAGGAGGATGTATGCAACAGACACCCCATGCAACCAGACGCCTGTAATAAATGATGCCCTTCTTAACACTACATTGGTGTTAAGGAGTCTTTTCTTTGACTGGTTTGCAGTGAACTTGGTGACAAAGTAATGAGCAGAAGTATCTGTATCAGCACGAAACTGGTGTCATGTTTCAGTCCCGTACCCCATTTTTGACAGATAATCGTGTGCCTACAACTGTTCTTTCTGGCATGAGCCTCAGTGAGATGACTTTTGTCCATTCAAACAACTCATGAGTAAGAGCTGCCATCTGCTGTCTCTATTTTCAGGTTCCTTATGAAAAGCTACACCCAGGTGGCCTCTGGACAGCAGGTCACTGGCATGGTGTCCTACCTGAACGACCTCTCCAGGCAGCGCATCCAGCCCCAGCACGTGGCTGCCAGGACTGTCACCATGAGGATCAACGACCCCACCAGCTTGGTGGAGGCCTACAAGTCACGTGCTGCCCGGTGAGCTCACACTGACTGGGCTGAGCCAAGAAAAACTGGGTGAGGTGGTGGTGAGGCACTGCCCTGTTTGTGCTGCATTCTCGAGGCGTGGCTGGCAAAGCTTTGACCTCTGTGTTGCTTTCAGGAAGTGACACACTTTACTGGGTTGGGGTCAAGGTTAAGTGCTAGGAGGCTGCTCACAGCCTGCTCATAGCCTGATTACTCTGCTCCCCAGTCCTTCGGGATGGATCTTTTTCTTATTTATGTGTAAAGTATATTCAAACTTACAAATACCAAACTACTCAGAGATCTCTCTGGAGAGAAACAATCCTGATATTAAAGTTCATTGTGAGGGAAGTGGGAGAGTAGAACAGACACCTACTTGTGAGTAGGTATTGAAGCACCATATGTGTGCTGTCAGAAGTCCTCTTACACCTCTGTAGCTGTGTTGTAGCTGCAGCAGTGATTATTGGTGTTTTAGAGGCACAACTTGTCACTCCAGTCACTGTCTTCACTCATGGTATGAGAGGAATTCTGAGCTCATGTGCCATGACTCGCATGTATGAATTCAGTGTGTGTCATCATGTTAATGTGGTGTTACTATGTAAACTGCTTTTCTTCCTCATATGAAACAGGCTTGTAGAATCTGCAGCAAAGAATCTGCAAGCTGAGCTGAACCACAGAAAGAGCAAGGAGGATGCCTGGAACAGGACTTCTGTTGATCTTGTGCGGGCATCAGAGGTCAGTGATACGCCTGCTAAAGAAACGTGCTGTGAGATGTGAGAGTTCCTCGTCTTTCTGTGCCCCTGACTGACCCTCTCTGGTTTCTGCAGGCCCACTGTCACTATGTGGTAGTGAAGCTGTTCACAGCCAAGCTGGCCGAGGTCACTGACGCCGCCGTCCGCGCGGTCCTGACCAACCTGTGCCTCCTGTACGCCCTGTTCGGCATCAGCAGGAACGCGGGCGATTTCCTGCAGGTTGGTGTCTTCCTCCAGCACTCCAGATCTCTGAAGCCAGGTTCACTGCTTGCAAATGTGCTTTAGATGCCAAGCTGTATGGATGTTATAGGTGTAAGTTCTTGGCTGTTGGCTGCCAAAAGGTCATTAGCCGTGCAGGTCTGCTGGAAGGCTCTTGTTGGGTTTCCCTTATGGTAAATGGAAACCAGGCATGTGCCAAGGTTTAGCTGAAATGGTTTCCAGGTGGTGACCAGCTGCTGTGTGTTAAAAAGCAAGGAATTAATAAAGGAGCTGCAGTTAGATGTGCTCCACAACTGATATCCCTGAAAGGGGATCTCGTGCTCCAAATTCTAACCCATCCTTCAATTAATGGCTTTACACTGTCAGGCATTGCTTTTCTTCTCTTCATTCTATCAGTTTGAGAATGCATTTGTGCAGCAGTGTTTTGTTTGCTCTTCAAGCAGACATGGTATGGTTTGTCTTCCCATTTTCCTCTTTGCTGCTTACTAAAAATTTCCCTGAAGCCAGGCACAATTTAATACTCTTATATGCATATTCTCCAAGGAAACTTGCTGCTGCAGCTAACTTACACGTATTCACAGAGTGAGTTTCCCACACAGGATAAATAGCTGGGCAGCATGGAGGGCATCTCCTTCTGCTTGTGCACTGCAGCAAATTGCCAATTTAATTCCTTAGTGAAGCAAAAAAACCTCAGTGTTTTATGAACTGCTGCATTTTTGTGTGTGGGAAAGCTGACCTGTGTGAGACCTTGGGGAAGGATTTGTGACTTGTGTAATCCCTTTTTTCCCTCTCAAGGCGGGTATCTTGACCAGTGCCCAAATAACCCAAGTGAACCAACATGTGAAGGAGCTCCTGGCTGCCATTCGTCCCAATGCAGTGGCACTGGTAGACTCCTTTGACTTCCATGATGCACATCTGGGATCTGTGCTTGGCCGCTATGACGGCAACGTCTACGAGAACATGTTTGAGTGGGCAAAGAAATCCCCACTGAACAAAACACAGGTAAAGAAACCTCATTTTTTTTTCTCAGTTGACCAGAGAAATAACTAAATTTAGGGTTGTTAATTATGTTCCAGTGATCTCAGCAGGTAATTGAGGAAGCGGGGAGAAAAGTCACAAGTAGTAATGGACCAAAACACACATCTACTTTCATTTTGCTCTCTCTAGTTTTCTCTCCCAGGTGTACCTTACATTCATCCCTGTGAGATCTCTTGAGCTTCTCAGTTGAGGGAGGAAATGGTGCACTCCACAGAGAAACAACTGAAGTATCTCAGTGAATTCAAAAGCAATTATCACTTGCTGTTGATTCTGCTTAGTGACAGTAGCTGTGGAAGCCTTGCCCATTTTCTGGCAAATCTTCCAATCTTCAGGCAGTGGCAGTGAATGGAGGAGAAAATAAATTGCACCCCTGTAGTACTTAGGTGTTAGATGTTGTTTGTCTGGCCTAGGATTGGAGCTGCAGCTGAGCTAAAATAAACTGAAGTGTCCCTGCTCCATCAGCCAGAATGGTAAATCCTGTCTTCTGGTGCCTTTATTTGATGAGGGCAGACTGTATCTCCTACAATGGGCTGCCAGAGACTGCAGCTGGAGTTAAATCCCACCACAGTTTGCTCAGTGTTCTGTACTTCTGAAGTCATTGGGGCTTAGGAGCTTCATTACAGCCCCTTAGGAAACCTGTACCAATTTTCTTGTAATTAAAATGCCAAACAACTGTATGGATATAAATCTTGCATTTCTTTCTTAAAAGAAAGGTAGTGGGCAGGCTGTTTTTTATATCCTTATGCTTTGTATCATGTAGACCCTGAAATATAGAAGTTATGTGGCTGTTCTTGAATCTCCAAAGTGCCTCTGATTCAAAATTTCTTAGTATACAAACACACCGCGCAAAATGTGTAAGGTAAAACTGTTTCAAAGATCAAACCTCACCTTGTAACCACTGTCTTCTTGTCTTGCAGGTTCATGAATCTTTCCACAAACACCTGAAGCCAATGCAAGCCAAGCTGTGAAGCCTGCAGGTTTTTTAAAATGCACTCTTGTCCTGCCCTGAAAATTGGGTGTTTGCATCCTTCCTTCAGGCACCTAAATCAAAACTTTGAATCCTGTAGCTGTAGGACAGTGAATAATTGTAGCCTTTCTTTCCTCTTTTATAAATGGAGGAGGTGTTTGGGGAGAGTGCATAGGGATTGATGCCTGTTTTTAAAGTGCAATTATAATGGTAAAATTAACCTTTTAAAAATCTGGGAAAGCTTTATGGATTTATACAAGGATTGCTTTTGTGAAGCTGCTAACTAGAGAGTTCCTGTCAACTGGAAAAGGTGGCAGGACTTTACTATGACGTAGTTGACAGCCCTCAGGCAGTAGCTTCTGGTGAGCAGTTATGTCCTCCCCTCAAAAAAAGCATCAGTGTCTTGATTTTTTAAAATTTTTTTTTTTTTTTTTAAGATTAGCCCCACCTCTCTCCTCGTTTGGCAAATGTTTGTGCTGCGTGGGGCCTCCTGCAGAGCTCTGTGCATGTGAGTCTGTGTGTGGCACTGTTTTCCTGATGGATCTGGGAAGTCAATACCCATCCTTCTCTGGAGCTCTGCTTCAGGCATCTTTCCAGAAGAAATCTTCATGTTTCCTTTGTTTTCCTTCTTTCACTGCCCTGCACAAACTTCTTTTCCCTTTGTGCCAGCTCTTGGTTAATAGGAGGTCAAAGGAGAACATAGTGATGCTGCTCTGAGGATAAAAACCAACTCTTAGTAGTCAGCTGGGTGCTGATGACAGATGTCCTGCCCCTCTTTTCACTCTCAGCATTTTCTAGCACTATCTCAAAGCACTTTACAAATATTACTTTATGTTGATTTGGTAGGGAAAAAACCACATATAGTGGTAAAAACTGCAAATTTGACCTGGAATGATGAAGCCAGTATTGGAGGGCAGAAATCAGTTGACCAACATCCTCAGGTCTTCTGATTTTTCTGGGATGTTGTCCTGGCTTTTTAAAGGCATTTGTCAAGAAAACTACAATCCCAAATGAAGTGTCCAGATTTTTTTTTTTTTCCCTACCCATGAATTTCCAAGGAGCTTTCTCTGATTTGCTTAATTTTGTTTTGATACCGACTTGGGCCTTGCACGGTGCTGTCTGATTGAGCTGGAAGAATTTAGCTTGGAAGAGAACATCCTGCTGCCCAGGAAACCAGTGCAACAACTACAACCAAGCAAAACCATTGCTGCTTTTCCACACCAGTAACTCTTTCCAGTAACCATAAAACCTCTTCACACTAGAGAAGGGGAACTCTGAGCTTAAAATGGTAAAAAGCTTCAGCATAAACCCAGATCCTGCAGTTCTGAGGCAACACCTGAGAAGCTGCTTCTCTGCAGCTTTGGGCTCTGTTAGTCTCTAATTTTGAATCAGTTTTCTGGCACTAACAATGATCAGATACAAGGTTTGGCTCCATGTGCAGTAGCTGAACAGTAAGAAATGTTTGATTTTAAATAAACTAATCAAACTTGCCTTTTGGCTGACGAGTGTTCCAGGTCCCATGGAAATTCAGGATGCCAGAGGAGGCTGAGGGCTCTGCCTTCCTTGTGTCCAGTGGAACAGGCTGCTGGCCTGGGGAGGGGGGATGGAGGAGCAGGTTAAAAATATGCTAATGGGAACAGCACTAGCTGTGTACAGATCTAATAAATTACAAAAATGTGTTTTCAGACAAAATGTCTTTCTTTTCACACACTGCCTTCAGTGGATCTCATGTAAATTAATGGGGGAAGTAGAATGAACTATTCAGAAGACTTCAAATTAGTTGGATATTGGTGTTTTATGTAGTGTGACCTCCCTGGCTTTGCTCTGCAGTGTTGTAGGGCAGCCAGGCCCATCCCATGGGGCTCCCTGTCCCATCCCAGGGGATCCACCCTCTCCTGCTGCTCCCAGCCAGGCTGGCACAGGGCAGAGGTGGCTGTGGCATTTGCTCGGTGTCACTGCAGCTCCAACACCTGCAAAGGCTGCTCAGTGCCCACAGCAAGGGTCTAACCATGGTGCTGGGCAGCAGCAGCTTCAATTCACAGAAGGTGTTTTCCATTCATTTTTGGAGTTCATGTATGGGGAACCACTCCTTCCTTGCTGTTGGTGAGGATTTTGTGCACTTCTTGTCTTGCTGTGATTGGTGATAATGCCCGAATGCCAGAGTCTGGCGTGATTTGCTGTGTCTCAGGGTCAGCAAGCAGTGTTTAAACCCTGCCCGACGGCCTTGCAGCCTCATCCATCTTTGGGCAGCACCATTTCCACAAGTGCTGAGCCCATTCTGGCGCAGGAGCAATTTCAGTGTGGAGCAATGACGGCTGTAAGCGACTCTGTTCCTGCAGTCGCGAAACGAGGGGCCTGTGGCTCTGGGTTCGCCTGACGGGAGCGATGGACTCTTAAAAATGCCACCTTTTGGGCTTCATGAGGAGCCCGTGTTCCCAGAGCGGCTGGCAGCACGTGTGGTGAAAGCCTCCGCACGATGGCTCTGCGGGTTATAAAATACCACAGGAGATGATTCCCAGGGGTTTGCGGGGAGCAGGAACTCGAGTACAAACAAGGCAGGAGCAGGGCTGGCTTTGTCCTGTACTCGGCCTTGGTGTGAACTGCCCACGGCACGAAGGAGGTTTGGGACGCTTCCCTCAGCGGGGCAAGGGCGGGGATGGCGAACCAGGGGCGAGCGAAGAGCTGCGGCTGTGGGGACGCTTCTAATCAGGCAGTGCCAGGGGCAGGCCCACTGCGAGGACCACCCGGGTCAGGCGCCACGAAGGACGGCTCCGTGGCGGGGGGACCTTCCAAGCCAGGCCTGCGCGGCGCAGCGCCCGTCAGGATGGCAACGGGGTCCTTCTCTGAGCGCGGCGCACAATATGGCGGCGCCCTTGCTGAGCACGGCGCTTCGCGGGGCCCGCGGCGGGCGGTGCTTCGGAACAGCCGGTGAGAGGCGAGAGAACCAGGGGAGCCCCGAAACCCACCGGGGAAGGAGGGGCGAAGGGGAGGGTGCTCTCGGACGTCTGTGTCCCAAACGCCAGCCCTTGTCACTTGTGGCGTCCCCCAGGGTTCAATACTGGGCCCAGTGTTATTTAATTTGTTTCTCAGTGACTTCGATGAGGAGTCGATGCCGTCTCAGCAAGTTCGCTGATGGCACAAAGCTGGGAGGGGTAGCCAGTAGCCCAGAGTGCCGTGAGCCCTTCAGAGGGACCTGGACAGGCTGGGGAGAAGGGCAGAGAGGAACTGTCTGGAGCTCAGCAAAGGCAAGTGCAGGGTCCTTCACCTGCAGAGGAACAACCCCAGGCACCAGCACAGGCCGGGACTGACCGGCTGGAGAAGCAGCTCTGTGGGGAAGGAGCAGGGGGCCCTGGTGGACAACGAGCTGTCCATGACCAGCCCTGTGCCCGAGGGGACGAGAAGGGCACTGGTGTCCCGGGGTGCCTTAGGAAGAGCATTTGCAGCAGGTCAGGGAGTGATGCTGCCCCTCTGCCCAGCCCTGGCGAGGCCTCCCCTGGAGCAGTGCCCAGTTCTGGGCTCCTCGGGATGAGAGAGACATGGAGCTCCGGGAGAGGGTCCGTGGAGGGCCACAAAGATGATCTGGGGACTGGAGCATCTCTGTCCTGGGGAGAGGCTGAGGGTGCTGGGGCTGAGAGGGGCCCTCATCCCTGTCTGTCCCTGTCTGCAGGGAGGGGCAGAGCAGGGCCCAGGCTCTGCTCCGGGGGGCCCAGCAATGGCACCAGAGGCCACGGACACGAAGTGAGCCCAGGAAATTCCACCTGGACATGAGGCAGAACTTCTTCCCTGTGCAGTGACCAAGCCCTGAACAGATTGTCCAGAGAGGGTGTGGAGTTGCTCTCACTGGAGATATTCCAGAGCCATCTGGACACAGTCAGGTGCCCTGTGCTCTAGGGTGACCCTGCTGGGGCAGGGAGGTGAGATCAGATGACTCTGCTCCCTCCCAGCCTCACCCATGCCGTGCCTCCATGAACGTGGCTGTGGGAGGTGGGGGCGGCTCCAGCCCTGTCCATGCTCTGCCCGGCCTAGGCTCGTTTCTCTCCTGCTGAACCCCCTGGGATCTGTGTTCCCCCCCAGGGGTGCTCTGGAAGAGGGCAGCCCCGCTGGGGCCGATGCCCAACGAGGACGTGGACGTGGACAAGCTGGAGGTGCTGGAGAAGTACCGGAGCTTCGCGCGGTACTGGCGTCAGGCGGAGCGGGAGAGCCGGGAGCCGCGCTGGTGGAACACCTACCGCAAACACAGCGACCCCCCCGCAGGTAACCCCCGGGGCTCTGGGGACATGGCCTGGCCCCAAACCACCCCGGCAGGGCTCTGGCACAGGATCAACCCTTCCCATGGACAAGTCTGCAGAGTGCAGATGTCTCCAGGGAAAAGGGGTGACAGTTTTCCAGAGGGAGGGAGGCTGCCCAGGACCTGCCAAAAGACATGGAGCAAAGAAGTGATGCCTTGGAGCCCCAGTGGTGCCACAAAGAGCAGACGAGGAGCCAGAGCTTCAGGCCTGCAGGAGATAACACAGCTGGGCTGCTCAGCAGCTGGCAGAGCTGGGAATGGGAGGGCCAGAAGTGCAGAGGGGACAGAATCAAGTCCTGATTGTCCTTTCAGGTCTTTTCTAGTGGGAGGTGTCGTTGTCCATGGCAGGGGTTGGAAGTGGATGGTCTTCAACACCTCTCCCAGCCCAAACCCTTCTGTGATCCTGATCTCTGGAAGTCTCTGTCTCACACTCTCAGATGTTTCACAGAGGTTTGTGTTTGGGTGGTTTGGGTGCTCACATATTTCACCTCCTCCCTTTTCACCCCTCCCTGAAGAGCCCCAGACAGACATTGGCCTGCCACGTGTGAGGCTGTCACGGGCAAAGGAGATCAAGGAGAGGAAGAGGATCCTGAGGGAGAACCACCGGAACGCTGAGATGGAACGAGCGGCGCGGCTCCGGACTGGTCAGTGCCCCAGCACCTCCCTTCCTGCTCCAGCTGCTCCGGGTGCTCAGCTGCTGCCTCTGCATCCTCCCTCTCTCCTTGCAGTGCTCATTCCCCTCGACGACGTCAGGGCTGAGTGGGAGAGGACCAGCGGCCCGTTCCACAAGCAGCGCGTGGCCAAGCACTGTGGGGTGTTCCGGGACCTGTTCCAGGGGGCCACCTTCACCCCCTGGGTTGCCCTGAGGGTGCAGTACAGCCAGGAGGACGAGCACCTCGTGCCAGTCTACTATGGGAACATGGTGACTCCGTCAGAGGTTTGTGAGGGGAGCTGGGAACAACTTGGAGCCCCTGGGAAGCCTCTTTCTGCCAGGTGCTTCCAGTGGGCATGGTTCATTCCAGGGGATGCCTTTTACAAGGGTGTTTTCTCTGTGCTGAAGGAAGCTGTTTTATGGACGTGATAGGGACAGAGATTGTAGGTTGTCTGTCAGGAGGCTGATGGTTATTTATGCCCTGGGGCTCTCCAGGTGGATTCCTCAGTGGCCTGGCAGTGCCCAGTCTGTGTTGTCTCCAAGCCTTGCCCAGACAGAGTTCATGGAAGCCGTTGTGTGAGGGATTTACATTCTCTTAATGTTGCTCTTTTAGGCTTCCAGTCCCCCTGCAGTGTCGTATGAGGCAGACAAAGGCTCCCTCTGGACCTTGCTGCTCACAAATCCAGGTGAGCAACGAGTTCTCTAAAGGAACGTGTTTAAACTGGGTTGTTTCACTCAGCTTTTGGTTAACTCCTGATTCTTTTGGCTGCACAGAGATGTTGAACACTGGAAGGGTTCAAAGCCAGGTTGGCACAACCTGTTCTAGTGGAAGGTGTCCCTGCCCATGGCAGGGGGTGGAATGAGATAAGCTTTAAGATCCCTTCCAGCCCAAACTGTTCTGTGATTCTGTGATGTTATATCTGTTAGACTGGGACATGTGGAGGAAAGATTGTAGCCTCCCCAGATCTGTAGCAATTGAGAGAAGGGACAGTGATACAATTGGACCTGTGTCACACTATAGAGGAAACAATTTCCTGACTCCCATCTTTGTTTACCTCCAAACTCCTCTTCCTTGGCAGTCTGCCTGGAAGGCAGCTTTGCTGACACTGTTCACCCCGAGAGACCAAGGCACAATGAAGGATGCAGCTGCCCAAGAAGATTTCAAGAATCTTGGAATTAGATCTGCAGAGTTCTTTACTCCTCATTTGAAACTCAGTCCTATAGGAATGAGTTCCTTTTCTGCTAGGGAAGGAATGCTGGGAAGTCTTGAGCTGCTCCTTCTGGTCAAAGCAGGTCTGGGCATTCTCAGTTTGGGGTTGATGCTGGCACCAAGGTGTCCCTAAGTCACTTTTCTCTGTTGTGTGTTGGCAGATGGACATTTGAGGGATGCAGACTCGGAGTATCTCCACTGGCTGGTGTGAGTATATCAGAGCCATGTCCTCTGTGCTTGTGGACTGGGCAGAAACTCTTCCAACAGCTCAGAATCCATGGCTTTTCCTGGTGCTCCTGCAATTAGCTCCTTTAGCCTTGTGTTCTGGGTCCTGCTAAGGATGCAGGAGTTCCAGATGTTGCTGTTGTTCAGCATTCCAAACGCTGGGTGGGATTTTTCCTGCGGTGAAAGCAATCTCTACTATCTGTTCCCTTATCAAATGGGGCAGAAATCATATCACAGCATGGTAGAGTGGTTTGCAGTCCTGGATGAATCTGCTGGAGGGAACTGAGTGTAAATGTGTTTGTGTTCAGGACCAACATCCCAGGCAGTGACATCAAGGCTGGTAAGGAGATGTGCCATTACCTGTCCCCCTTCCCTGCCATGGGGACGGGCTACCACCGCTTCATCTTCCTGCTCTTCAAGCAACACGGTCCCATCGACTTCAGCCAGGACGCTCGGCCGACGCCGTGGTAATTCCTCTGCTCACGTGCTGGGCTTGGCTGCTGCTGTTTGTGGGGTTCATGTACCTGTCACTGCAGTAGAGGAGCCCCTCCTGTCACTCTGCAGAGTTCTCCAGGGCTGCTTTGGGTTTGTGTGTCCCCTGCAGCTACAATCCCAGCACTGCAGAGTCCTGTTATTACAGAACAGGCTGTAGAGAGTGGTTTGTCCTGCCCAGAAATGTGCACGGAGCTGGAGACACTGGGAGATTTCCTTTTAGTGTCTTCCTTTTCCATATGCCCAGGGGTGATGTGGAGCAGGGTACTGCTGCAAGGAGAGGTTCACCTGGTGCTTGTGTCTTGTTTCTAGCTACAGCCTGAAGATGAGAACCTTTAGCACATTTGACTTCTACAGAAAGCATAAGGATGCTATGACCCCGGCAGGGCTCGCATTTTTCCAGTGTCGGTGGGACAGCTCTGTCACTTCCACCTTCCATCAGCTGCTCAGTAAGGAATGGGGATGCTGGAGGGGGTCTGTGGGTGGGACATGGCCCTGTGGCTGCAGGCTCTCACTTGGTCTTGGCACTTGTCCAGGGTCAGCACAGACTGAGCCCTTCCTGAGCCATCCTCCTTCAAACTAACAGCAGCCTGAAGGAGCAGCCCCTAATCCTTGGATGAGGATTTTAAAATAACTCCAAGGGCGTGTTTGAGCAGCCCTGGTCCCGTGTGGGTGAAGGGGGGTGTGGGGTTCAGATGTGAGCCCTCCTGCTGACGCTGTCACCCCTCTGCAGACATGAGGGAGCCTGTGTTCGAGTTTGTGCGGCCGCCCACCTACCACCCTCCCCAGGTGAAGTTCCCTCGCCACCAGCCCCTGAGGTACCTGGACAGGTACCGAGACACAGAGGAGCCCACCTACGGCATTTACTAGGAGCTGTCCCGCTCTGTGTCTGTGGGATGCTGGCTCCTGGATTTCCTGTGCTCCCCTCAGTGCCTCAGGAGGGAAATGACAAAGTCTCAGCCCTTCAGCTCCCAGTTCCCCTGTGCTGCGAGCCAGCACTGGGTGCTCACAGGGCTGGCAGCTGCATGGTCAAGGGGCTGCTTAATGAGAACATTCAGAGTGAATCTGTGGCCAGGCTGAAACCTTGCTCCTGATTCTGCAGCAGAGCTCGAGCAGTGGCTGGCAGGTTGCATCTCACCAGAGATGTTCTGCCTTGCTTCCCTGCAAGGATCACAGTTTTCCTTTTGCCTGTTCATGGAACAAACAGAGCCAGGCCAGTCTGGATTTCCTCCTCTCGCAGTGCTGCAGTTCAGGACTGTGTCAGATTTTATTTGTTCAGTCCTCCTGGAGGGATGAGTCTGATTAAACACTCTCTGAGCAGTGCTGGCAAAGCTGTCTTTATTGGGAAGAGCCTCTTAACCTGCCCAGTTGGCACAGAGCTGGGGAGCTCAGCAGGGTGCAGGGGAGATGAGCAGCCCTTCCACTGTCCAGAGTCACTTCCCTTCTTGGATGTTGTGGTTTGGGAAGAGTGTGGCTATACAGGTGGTAAACCTGCACAAGGTCAGTGTTTGTGGCGGTGGCTTCGGCTACCCAAGCACGTGGACCTCAGTCTCCTTCCCTTCTCTCCCTGGACAGGACATACCTGTGTGTGGGCAGGTGGAGCAGAAGCAGAGCTGCTGCTGGTGGTGGCCTGGCACTGCTGCTGCTGGTCCTGTTCTCAGGCCTCGGAGAGCCTCTGCTCTCTGCTGTGCTCTACTGTGCATCTCCTGTTCACATGGACCCCCAAATACCAGCATGTTCCTGCTGGTACAGCTGCCTCTTCCCAGCTCTGGTTCCCAGTGACTTTTTCTGAAGTTCCTTCTACCAGGAAATCGGAGCCTTCAGCAAGCAGCTGAGATTGGGCTGCAGTGCCTCCCTGCTGCCTGTGCTCAGGGCAGTTACCAGTTACCCCAGAGCTCCCTGAACTCCCCCCAAGCCTGAAGGATTCTGGGATCTGGTTTAAGCTGGGGTGAGTGCCCACTGTGGGGACACAGGTTCCAGGCAGACACACAGGTCATGTTATGCCTCTCTGGTAAATATTTGGTCAGAATTGACAGATGCAGCCCAAAGGAATGTTTTGAAGCTGAAGCTTGCTGGGACGTGCAGGGAGTTCTGACATATCCCAAGTCCTCTGCTGTGGTCAGGGGGGTGGCTCTGAGCCTGCCTTTGGTATGGAAGCTGGTCTGGATGATCCACCAGAGACCTGCTCCCTGCTTGCCCTCACCTGTGCAGATGAAAGGGAAGCTGCTCATGAGAGGAGGCTGGAAAACAAGGCCATCCCAGCAGCATCAGCAGCCTGGGAACATGTGCAAGATAGCATGTGGGCCTGGTACAGAGATAAGGCTTGGGCTGGGAAAACTGAAACTGAACTGTGTGACAACGAGGTGAAGGTTTGCAGTGCACAGGCACCGCACTGGCCTCCGGGCAGGAGACTCCACCTGCCACCTGAGCTGGGACAGGTGGCACAGGTGGAATCTTTATTGCATTTCAGGGTGCTGATGTGCAAAAGTGTTGCAAGGAAGTTCATAGGAAAAGGTGTGGTGGGTGTGCATGGGGATGTGGCAAACAGCAGGAGCTGTGGTTTAAAAGATGCAAGGGAAGAACATGGTGCTGGGGGGTGTATGTCACAGCCTTGCCACTGCACAGGGAGGTGACGTGTGGCTGCAGCTGCTGGTTCCCAGGCAGGAGCCCTGTACAGAGGTTTCTGTGCCGGGGGGACTGCCATGCTCAGCTCAGGGACCCAGCCCTGGCAGAGCTGAGGATGCCTGGAAGTTCCCTCAAAGGGCAACAGAGGAATGAAAATCCAGTTGTACATCGATGTGTGCCCGGCAAAAGTGTTCATGGAAATACGCATTGCTCTGATCCCTGTCAGCCTCCTGCGTGTCTCCCTGTGCTGTCACTGCACATTCCATCCTCGCCGGAGTCTCCCACTGTGCTTCACAGCATCACAGCACTCCCTTTCCACGGGGGAACAGCTCCAACCCTCCCTCCTCAGCCTGTGGCACGGCCAGTGTGACGAGGGGACAGCCACTGGGTGTCACTTTAGGAGTGCGTCTGGCCGGGAGCCGTGCCCCGCCTCTGGGCACAGCGTCACCACCTCTTCCTCCGCACTCATGAGTTTCTATTTCCCCGGCTTCTCGCCACGATCTCCGGCACAGGCAGGATGGCATCACCCATCTCGCAGAAGCTGGAGGAGAAGCTGGTGTGCTCCATCTGCCTGGAGCTGTTCAGGGTGCCCGTGACCTTGCCCTGCGGCCACAACTTCTGCAAGGGCTGCATCAGCGACCACTGGGACAAGCAAAAGCAGGCTCCCGCCGGGACCGACACGAGCTACACCTGCCCCGAGTGCCGCAGGGCCTTCCAGCGGTGCCCGGAGCTGGAGAAGAATGTCGCTCTGTACAGCGTGGTGGAGCTGGCACGGGACAGTGACGAGCGGGGCTCGGCCACGGGCCGGTGCGAGGTGGCCCCCGGCGAGTTGTGCCGGCAGCACGGCCGCCCGCTGGAGCTGTACTGCGAGGACGAGCGGCGCTGTATCTGCTGCGTCTGCACCGTCCGGGACTGCCAGCGCCACCGGCGGGTGCTCCTCGAGGAGGAACGAGCCAAAAAGCAGGTGGGTGGNGGGAGAACAGGGGTGTTGTGACAGCTCAGGCACGCATGACATCCACCTCCACTGCCCCCTGTTCTGCTGCAGGGACGTGATGTCCCTCTGTATGCCAGACTGCCCAGCCTCAGGTGGACATGGGGCTGGCCAGGGAGATGCCATCAGTGCCCAGCTGCTCCTTGAGAAACCAGGTGTTGTCAGGAGCAGCAGCGAGCTGGGTAAATCCAGCAGCACGAGATGAACACTGCCATATGTGTTTGTTACCCTCCGATCTAGAGGAAACAGCTAAAAAAGGGGTGAAAGGCAGCACAAAAATCACTTCTTTGTTATCCTGACAGAGTCCCCTTCCCAAGCTGCCTTCTTCCCTCTTAGCCTTGTCCTGCAGCCCTGAGGGGGTCCTGGGGGTCAGGTGGGCAACACTGGGCTGTTCCACAGGATGTGCAACTGGACATGACTGGGAGAAATGACTGGATATGAAACTCAGTGCTCTGGGCTACTTGAGGGTGCTCAGTCATAGGTTGAACTCGATGATCTTGGAGGTCTTTTCCAACTATAATATTCTATGTTGGTGCCTCCCTTCACAGACCTTTTTGAAAGAATCCCTGGAAAAAGCCCAGGAGGAATCGGAGAGGATCGAGCTGGCAATGAAGGACCTGGAGCTGCAGACACAGAGCATCAAGGTAATGCTGCAGCCTCCCTGTGCTGGCCTGTGGGTGGGAGCACGTTGGTTCTCATGGCTCTTCCTGCCCAGGACTGCTCTGAACTCAAAGATGGGATTCAGAGCAAATTCGCCCACCTGAGAAAAGCTCTGGAGAATTTCGAGTGTCAGACAGTGGCCAGGATTGAGCAAGAGCGGGAGGCGGCACTGGAGCGTGTGGACAAGAACTGGAACCTGTGTAAGGACCGCCTGGATGTCCTCGGCCAGCACAGGGAGAGGGCTCAGAGCCTGCTGGCCTGCCCTGACCACAGGATCTTCCTCCAGGTACCACTCTGGCACTGTGTCCTTCTGTTTGCTTGGGCCTGCACCCTTTTGATGACAGCAGAATCATGTTCAACCCATTCCCACTGGGAATGCATCCTCAGTTTGGCTCAGGGATGTGGTGGGGCTATGGGGAAAAGCTGTTTTTTGGAAGTTCCTGAGAGAAGTTGTGTGGGCAATGCTGGGATGCCCCTGTTGCCCACTCGGGAGACATGGTGAGTGCAAATGGGTTTGCACAGTCCTCCCCAGAGTGGTGCATGGTGTCTGTGTGTCTGTCTGCAGGAGTTCCCCCTGCTCCCACCTCTGGAGAGCCCAGAGGCACTGGTGCCCGTGGAGTTTGATGTGGCTGCTGTGATCAAGCCCATCTCTGAGATCCTCACCAGCATCTCCAGGCTCCTGCTGGAGGACTTACCTGGATCTGTGGCCCCCAAACCCCCCAGCCCTGCTGGCCAAGGTAATCCTCCTGCTCTCAGGGTACTTTGAAGGGCTCTGAGTCATCCTGAAGATGAGCCTAGCCTGCGTCACTGCTAGGGACACACTGCTGGGCACAGGGGTTTGGCATGGGACACACATTTACTGTTCAGCAGATGAAGTGGGATGAGCTAGGTGGCCTCTCCTTGCTGGGAATGCTGAACCATGGTGGCATATGCCTGCTCCCAGGTTTGGATACAATGGAGTTCCTTCTCCTCCTCTTCTTCCTATGAAGCCAGGAAGAAAGAAGCTTTTGGGTGGCAATACTCAAAACGCCTGTTCCCATCCTCCACAGACCCAGTGCATCCCCAGGAGCTGGCGGTGAAGGCTGTGGCCCCTCTCCCCAGGTGCCAGCTCCGAGCTGAGCTTCTGAAGGGTAAGAAGCACAGGGGACCTGGAGAGACAGCACCTCACTGGGGTCCCCAGCAGGAAGAGATGTCACCAAGCCAGGCTTCTTCCCAGGAGGAGGGTGGTTGTGGCTGCAGGGACAGGGGCTTCTTCCCTGGTTCTTCCAATCTATCTCCCTAAATGTGGAAAAGGGTGGTGTAGGAGCAGGGTGGATGGGCTGGGATGGGAAAGGACCCATTAGGGGTATTAGCAGCACCAGGAAGTGCTTTCCCATGGAATTGATGCTGTCTGGTATTGGATCAGTCACTGCCCTGCATGGCATAGCCCCAGTCCAGAGCCCTGCCTGCAGTCATTGCTCTCTATCTAGGGATATGGCCTCAGCATTCCTAGCTACAGTCCTTCATGTCCCCTTTCCTCCCCAGGCCCATCCCTCTCCTCTTTTTAGGAAGTTCCTCTGCGCTCCTCTTCCCATCTCCTCCCTGTTGGGAAGAGGTTTGGGTAATGTTCTGGCCATGTTGGTCATGTCACTCTTGCCAAGGAGGCAATTGCTGCCTCTGGGACCTGTAGGAATTCCTTCCATCAGGCTCCACAGAACATTCTTAGGTTATTAATAGGAACCCCCTGTTATCTATGGGCAGCAGGCAGAAGCCCAGCCAGCTGCCCGGCCCACGTGTTGAGGGAGGAAGGTGGGGTGCTGGTGGCCTGGGAATGCCCACGGCAGGAGCTATCACAGCCCATGCAGAGGAGAGTAACTCCCTGCAATACCATATTTGCTCACTTAACACCTGGTTTTCTTTCCCTCTCCCAACCCACAATGGTATTTTTTGCTTTTAAAACCAAGCACATCCCTGCCAAAATGGCCAAAGAGTCACTGTGGTCACAATGGCCACTCACTGGTTGTGAGCCAGGTTGTGCAAGGGCTGTGCAAAACATCGTGTCTCGGTGCCTCAACAGCTATTTCTGGGCTTTTCCATTCCCTCTAGAGCAGGCGTTGCATCCTCCCCACTCTCCTTCCCCTCCAAACAACCTGTTCCCTTCCATTTCGGGAGCCAGCCCTACAGAATTTAAACGTCATCACTGGTGGGAGGGCATAAAGGTCTGGTGAAGCATTTCAGCCCTATCCATGCCCTTGCTCCCCCCAGACCACCGCCACCTGACCTTCGATCCTGAGACAGCCAACAAGTACCTGGAGCTGTCGAAAGGTGCCCGGAAAGCCAAGCACGGTGCCGGTGCCGTCCACGGGCAGGAGCAGGGCCCCCGCTTCGAGCCCTGGCAGGTGCTGTGCACGCAGAGCTACGGCCCCGGCCACCACTACTGGGAGGTGAAGATCTCCAGCCACTCTGTCATCCTGGGGGTCACCTACCGGGGGCTCCCCCGGGAGCAGCAGCAGGGCCACAGGTTCAACATCGGGCTGGACGGGGGCTCGTGGGGGCTGCAGGTGCGGGAGGATTGTTACCTGGCCTGGCACAAGGGCCGGGCCCAGAAAATCCAGGAGCAGCTCTATAAGAACCTGGGGGTCAGCCTGGATTATGGCAAGGGGCTCCTCTCCTTCTACGGCCTCGGGGAGAGGACAAAGCTCATCCACTCATTCCACGGTATCTTCACTGAGCCCCTGTACCCTGTGTTTTGGCTGTGTGAGGGGCGAGTGGTGACACTGTGCTAGAGGGACTGAGCCAGAGCCACCACACTGAGCCATAGCCAGGCTGGCAAGTCCCAGGCTGGTGGCATAGTGGAGCTGCAGCTGAGGCTGTCTAGTTACAGTGGGACCTCAGTGCTGAGGCAGTGTTTTAACAAGAGCTGCTGAGGACGGACATGTAAATTAACCTGTTTGATTTGCATATGCAAATATCACACTAGTGACACTTGGCAGGGCTGGAGCTCACTGTGGGTGCCTGTCCCTGCAGACAGAGCAAGGGAAGGGGGGATAAGGAGGGTGAAAAAATGAGATTTTCCTCCTTCTTCTATCTCTGCCAAACTTCCCAAACCTGGGGAAGGTTTGAGATGAGGGGGACCCCAGAGGGAGTGCTGCTGCCACAGAGTGCTCTGAAACAGTTTGGAGGGACCTCTGTGCTCACACAGCCTCACATACAGGCAGGTCCTGCTCCCCCCAGCCCCTTCTTGGTTTCCTCTTGCCGTTCTCAGACCTGGCAGAGCAACTTCTCAGGGTTCTATGCTGCAGCTCTTTGCATGATGCTGCTTTTCCCAATAAAGCTCTATTTTCTTACTGGTTTGACCTTGCTGCTGTTGGGAGATGTGGGATCCCGCAGCACTGGGGGTTGGGGGGGAGCTGGGTACCCCTGCTCTCACAGCCATCCCTGCAGGGCCCCATCCTGCCCCTCCGTGTCCCCATGGGGCCTATGAACAACCCTTGGAGTGACCAGCTGGCAGCAGAGCCAGAAGGTGCTTTATTTACTGTAGCACTGTGATAAGGAAACCTGGTTTCCTACTGCTCTGCTACAAGGTTGATTTGGCACAGAAGAAAATCTAAAGTTTTCATTGATGTTTTTCCAAGGGTGAGACCACAGGTCTGACGTCTCCTTCCACTCCTGTGGGAGTGCTGGTGAGGATTAATGGGGTGAAACTGGGCACTGGGTTCAAAAGTGCTGGGGAGTGAACGCCTGGGGGATGAATCACATAATTGTTTCCTTTGGGGACAAAAATCTTAAAAGGATCAATCCCCTTCTTCAAGAATAGATGTGATTTGTCTTGTGCTTCCTGCTTCACTCGACACCTCCCTGATCCTCCCAGCCCTGTCCTTGGGTGAGGCCTTGGGCCACCATGCACCTGGGAACTTATCCAAGTCAAAAAATTGTCTGTGTATCCTGCACAGAAGGGGTCCAGAGATCTCATGAGGCAGATCTTCACTCTAAAAGCGCTTTGGGGTCTCCCATCCCTCCCTGGTGCCTGCCAGCTCCTGCCAGACCCCAGAGGAAAAGGGGGGCAATGGCTGAGCCAGGACCTGGGCACTGCAGCCATTTTTGGGCCATGGGGAGGGCTGATGTAGGTCCATGGACACAAGGGCTGGCAGGAAAGCACCTGCACCTATGCACTGGGGGGGGGGCTCAGGACCTTCCATGTGGGCCCAAGGTGGGGAGCACCTGGGGAGGAGTGGAGTAGCAGCAGGTCCTAGAGGGGGAAGGAATGCTCAAGAGGAGCAGCAGATCCTTGGGAGGGGGATTGGAATGGGCTGGCAACAGCTTCCCCGGATGGGAGATCTGGGGAAGGTCAGCAGCTTCCCTTGGGAGCAATAGTACGCTGGGGAGAGCCCAGATCCCAGTGGGGCAGATCCTTCAGGAGGTGATAGACCCTGGGTGGGGAACAGCACGTCCTCAGCAGGGTGACATTCCCCCGGGGCTGATCTCCCTGAAGGCAGCAGATGCCAGGGAGAGGGACCAGATCTTATTTGGGGTGAGACCCTTCCCAGGAAGGCGGGTGCCTGGGACCAGGTCCCGCGGTTGCTGCTGGGGGTCAGTGCCCCGGGGCACCGCGGCAGCTCCCCCCTGCACCGCGGGGAGCGGAGCCCCGGCTGCGGTCGCGGGGAGGCNGGAGGATGCTGCGGGGGAGGAAGGAGCGGTGGTGCTGTGCGATGTGTGCCCGCCGGGGTCCCGCGTGGCGGCGGAGCGGTCGTGCCTGGTGTGCCTGGCGTCCTTCTGCGGGGCGCACCTGGAGCCGCACCGGCGCGCCCCGGCTTTCCGCGCACACCGGCTGGTGGCCCCGCTGCGCCGGCTGGAGGAGGGGCTGTGCCCCCGCCACCTGCAGCCCCTCGACGGCTTCTGCCGCACCGAGCAGAGCTGTGTCTGCGCCCGCTGCCGCGCCCACGAGCATCGCGCCCACGACGTGGTGCCCCTCGAGCAGGAGCGAGAGC
>VXAX01003465.1:659323-715733 GCA_013399835.1 Leptocoma aspasia
GCTGCTGCCCGCCTCCGCCGGGGCTGGGACCGGGGCTGGGGCCGGTCGGGGCGTGCAGGGATGGATGCTGCTCCCGGGAGCGCCCCGTCGTCCTCCGCCGCGGCGTTGCGGCTGGCTCTGGAGTCTCCGGGGCTGCCCGAGGGTCCCCTCGGCTGCCCCATCTGCCTGGACGTGCTGCGGGACCCGGTGACGGTGCCGTGCGGACACAACTTCTGCCAGGGCTGCTTGCAGGCGCTCCGCCAGCGGCCAGGCCCCCCCGACGGCGGCGGGGCGGGCGGGGCCGCCCGCTGCCCGCTGTGCCAGGAGCCCGTCCCCGCGGCCCTGCGGCTCTNACAAGCAGGTGCGTGGGGTGGGGAGGGGCGCGGAGGTCCCCACGGGGGTGCTGCGCGGGTGGGACCCTGGTGTGGGGGTGTCGTGGGTGGTATGAGGTGCGGCATCCGTCGGAGGGGTTCATCCTGCACCCACGTCCCCACGGGGAGCCCAGTCCCCACGTGAGGTGTGTGCAGGTGCAGCACTGGCGGGATGGCGGTGGAGGGGGGGCTGTACTCTCACCCCTTGGGGAGTTCCACCCCAACATGTGGACAGGGTGCTGCGCCATCAGGGAACCCTTGGGACTGGGACAGGATGGGCAGATGGGGACGGGTATCGAGGCAGACCCGCTGCCAGGCATCCCGTGCCTGGGAGTCTTCCCGCTGTGGAGCCGAACTCGCAATCCCGTGGGTGTAGGGCTGGGGCGAGGCTGCCTGGGACACCCCAGAGCGGCCACCCCCGCGGTCCTGGGGCACCCGCCGTCTCCGTCTCGTTCCCACAGCTCCGTCAAGGCGGTTTTTCTGCCGCGCTGGCAGCCGGCCCAGCCGCCGCTCCCGCTGCCCCAGCCTTTTGTATCCTGCCGTTTTGGCAGCGGGGGTTTTTCCATCACTCCCATTCCCAGATATGACTGAGTCACCTTCTAAACTCACACCCACGAGCCTTGGGCTCCAGTCCCAACGTGGTGCTGCCTTCCTGGGCACTGCTGCCTTGAAAGTGTGGGGCCTCTGTGGGGCTGCAGGCAGATGGGAACCTGTGAGACTCACGGTGTGGTGGCATCTCGCATGGCCATGAGGCATTTGGAGACTTTGGGAAAGTTTGCCTTTTCCAAGGAGGAGCCTAGCTCCAAGCAACAGCCCCAAGCCAGCTCCCGCTCCTGATGGGCTGCTAGGATTGCAGGAAAACCCTTTTATCGGCATTATTAGTCATGCGGTACCTTAAAATAGAAAGTGTGTGTAATCCCAGCCCCGAGGAGCTGTCAGACCTCGGCAGGCGCTGCTTAATGTCGCCTGCAGGAGCTCTGTGACTGCCCTCCGCCACCGCCCTCGCGCTGCGGGCTGGGATGGGTGCACGGGGAAAACACCTGTACCTGCTCCCGGGAACAAGCACTGCAGGGAGCACGTCCAGGGGTCTGAGCATCAGCAGGGAGCTGTTGTGGCTGGGGAGTGCCCTCCTGGCTCCCGAGGGACCCGTCCTCGTGATGGGCAGTGGCTGAGCCAACAATAGCATCTCAGGAAACACCGTGCTCGGAAGGTGCTTCCTTTGCAGCCCGTGCTCCGGAGCTGGTTTGCTTTGCTCCTAAACAGAAACCGCCAGGGGACTCTGTGCTGAGTTTCTGAGTGCACCAGGCCTGCCGTTCAGCTTCTGCACCAAACCCAGGTGGATTTTCCCCAGCCCTGGGTACTCACTAAGAGCACTCGCTTAGCTGCAATCACTGCCTGATGGATTTGCTTTCAAATTCCTGTTTTGTTTGGTTTCCGCTGGGACCAGGGTGGGGAGTGGAGCTGGACACCACCCTTTCATTTTCCAGCTGAATGAGAAGGGATGTTTGCAGGTTGGATGTTGCAGGGAAGGAAAACAGCAAAACAGGTTCCCCTTGCATCCTTCACCCAAAGCCTGGTAGTGAGGTCACGGTCAGAGAGGGTCTGTGGATTGCACTTACGGAGAGGCTGAATGCCCTACGGCTCCCACTGGGACTGCGGGTAAAGCTCAGTGTTTGTCCTTCATGTCTGCAGGCCCAACAAGCCAAATTCCTTAGCGATGTGGAGAATGAGCTGGAGGAGCTGGCAGTCACCATCACCCAAGCCAAGAAGATGGTGGAGCTCATTAAGGTGACTCTGCAATGGCGTTGCTCTGTTAGTGCAGCTCTCCTGGGCTGGGGGTGGAGGAGAAGGGCCTCTGAGATTTTGGGGTGCATGGGGTGTAAAGATGGTGCTCACAGGAGCACCATGAAACGATGGTGATCCTGGCAGAGATCCCTGAGGATTCTTTCTCCTCATCTCTGCTAACACTCATGGCATCTCTGGTTGCTTTAATTTTTAACATGGAAGAAGGAACAGGGCAAGGGCCATGCCAGGGCATCCTCTAGCTCTTGCACCTTCTCTCCCCAGGCTCATGGCAGGGTTGTCCCTTTTGGCCCTTGTGCAAACACGTCACTTTTCTGCTTGGGGACACCAAATGTGGTGCAGCAGCAAGTGGCAGTGTCCAGCCAGGTCCCTTGACAGCTGCACTGTGAAGTGATCTGAATTCTTGGGTGAAGGCGGTGATGGAGTGTCAGGAGGATTCCACAGAGCTGAGAACTGGGTGCTGGGCAGGGCACAGGCATGGCTCTCCTGCACCCTCACCTGTGGGACCTGACCCCTCTCTCCCTGCACTCAGGGTGCTGCCATGAAGGAGAGGGAAAGGGTCGAGAAGCTCTTTGCAGAGGCCTCTGAGGTGCTGGCGACCTTCCAGAAGGAGGTGACGGGATTCATCGAGGACGGGGAGCGCTCCATGCTGGGCGAGGCCGAGGCCGATCTCCGCTGGAAGGAGGAGAGACGAGCCAAGCTGGCACAGTGCAAGCAAAACCTGGAGAACGTCCCCAGCACCGACACCATCTACTTTCTCCAGGTGGGATGGAGCAAGAAGGAGCTGACAATGTTGTATTTTGGGCTTTTATCCCATTTCCCATGGAGCTGAGGGTCAGGAACCCTGGGATGTGCAGACTGTTGAGTCTCACTCCTGTTGGCACAGTCCTCTCCCCTCCCCTCTCCCAGGGGGACCAGGCAGTCAAGATTTTCCCCTCCATCGCCCCCACCTCTGTCCTGTCTGTGACTCAGGACAGGCTGATGTGCTGCCCAGAGTGGGTACCTGGGTGCGGGGGAGAGCGAAAGTTTGGGGTGCCCCACTGCCTCCTCTAGCATCCTCCCCCGTCCCTGACAGCCTAGCATAGCAAGAGGAGACATTTTAGGGAGGAGATGCTGCTCCATGCGAGGTGGGCATGGTCTGAGTCTGCGTTTGAAAGGGAGTGAAGAGAAGGTGCCAGGAACATGTGGCTGGGAAAGCGCTCTCCTCCCTTATGCTGTCCTTGGGCCAAGTCCTGAGAGCTGCCAGATCCCAAATCCTCCAGGGCTGGGTGGGGTTCTGGAAGAGACAACTTTGGCTTGTTTGAAACCTCCTGAAACTTTGTCTTTTTTGGCTCAGGAATTTCAGGCCTTGAAAGTAGCCATGGAAGAAAACCTCTCTCCACCTTTGAGCTTCCAGAAAGAGCTGAACTTTACCAAGTGCACCCAAGCTGTGGGCGCCATGAAGGATGTGCTGTCTACTGCCTGCAAAAACCAGTGGAACCACTTGCAGGGGAAAGGAATTGATGGATTGAATTGCCAGGAGATGGAGGAAGGTTTGTGTCCACCCAGCCCCTCTTCCTGGATGGTTCCCTGTCCCTTTCCCTGTTCCCTGCGTGGGTGGGAGGTGGCTGTAGGCTCCGTGGCCCCTGTGAGAGCTGGCCCCTGTCCTTCCAGCCCTGGAAGCTATTCAGTACGGGTTCCCTGCACGTTGCACAATCCCTGTCTGGGCTTATGCCTCTTTGAGGTTTTGTGAATTTTTCCACGGAGACCGGAGACTGGAGAGGCAACAAACAGCCTGGGAGTTAGGCAGGGCCCTGTGGCAGGGGGCAAGTGGCCAACATGGCCTCCTGTGAAAGGGGACTCTTCTTCCCAGGACAGACAGTCCTCCTCACGGGGCAGGCTGTGGGCTCCCAAACATGCCAGGGTTAGAGAGCTGATGTGGCAGCTCTCTCCCATTCTGTCTCATTTAACCTGAGCTCTCTCCTTTCTCCTTTTCTTGGATGCCCATGGGAATTGCAAACGGTTCCTTGCCCCACTGCCCACCTCCCTGGGGTGACAAAAGTGCTGTCTGTCCTTTCCTGTGTGAGAGCCACTGGGGATGTGCAGGGGGAGTGGGGATGCTGGCTGGGGCTGTGACAGCTGGGTGCCATCAGGGGCAGAGGACAATGCTCCAGTAACCCCCTTCTTGGTGGTTTGGTTCCTTTGCTGATACAAACCCTTCTGTCCCTGTCTCCACAGCGTTGGCCGAATCTCGATTTCCAGACAAGTCAAACAATCCTGCCTGCCTGGAGAGCCGTGATTATTTCCTGAAATGTAAGCAGGGAGTTCTGCTTTGGGTTGTTGCTAAGGCCCATCTTCCTTTTCCTCTCTCCTTCCCGCCTGCCCGGTGGCGCTGATCCAGCGGCTGCAGGAGCACTGCCACCAACAGAGGAAATATTGCTTGGCTACCAGGGAAGCCTCCTGGCTTTCCTGACAACAGTCATAGCCTGGTTAGGTGATGGTTTTTTTCCCTTGTCTGTGGTTCTGCTGGCCCAGCTGCCCCAGGGGTGCTGCAGGTGTCCTGTGTAATTCCTGCTACCTTCCAGCCCTGGGCAAATTGGATTCTCTTTAAATTAGATCAGAGTTTGTGCATCTGCCTTGTTTGCTGCAGGACCCTGGGCTGGTGAGGGTTGTCTGCAGCAGCAGCAGCATGACAGGGATCACGCAGTGGTGGAGCAGAGTGGGGCAGGAGAGGCTGAGGCTGGAGGGTGCAGGGCTGGGCTTGAGCTCCCACACCCCACTGTGTGTCCCCAGCCTTATAGGGGATATGGGGTCACCTACTGACATGTCCCTAGGGGACAAGATTTGCTCAGGGGCACAGAGCTGCAAAACCTGGACTCAGGAAGGGTGTGTTCTTCTGCTGTCAGACTGGGACATGCCATAGTTCAGACTGCAATGCATTGATAGTGATCTATGCCCAGGGTTGTTCTCTAGAAGGGCTTCCTTGGGCATCCCCTCTGTTTGGGATTCATCAGTGGCTCTCACATGGCCCATGGCCCCACTTGCTGGGGGCTGCCTGTTTGTAGCTGTAGCATACCTGGCTGTTCTGTCTTCTTGTATTTATCTGTGTTATATGCTTTTGTATGAGATTTCCTTACCACCAGTCTGTCAGGTGGATTCTCCAATGTCTGGTATCACAGTTGAGGTCATCAAGCAGCCCCTCTGCTCTCTCCTCTGCCCAGTTACCTATATTCATCCTCCTTATGGGAGTATCAGCTCTTTCAGCTTTCATCCTCATTGACTGAAATTTGCCATGGGACTTGAAAGCAAGGGGACAGAGTGATGGGAAAGGTCAGAAAGGATAATGCTCATCATCAAAGGTTGGGGCAGGGAGGATTTCCTCGCATTTTCCTCCGCATGCTCACTTCTCCCTCTTGCCCCACACAGTTGCCTTCATCATCGACCTGGACAGTGACACAGCTGACAAATTCATCCAGCTGTTCGGCACCAAGGGGGCTAAACGGGTGTTGTGCCCCATCCCCTACCCAGAGAGCCCCACCCGCTTCATCAACTGCGAGCAGGTGCTGGGTTTGAACCTCATGAACAGGGGCAACTACTACTGGGAGGTGGAGCTGATCGACGGCTGGGTCAGCATCGGGGTCATCGCCGAGGACTTCGACCCGCGCGAGGCCTACAACCACGGCCGCCTGGGCAGGAACGACAGGTCCTGCTGCCTGCAGTGGAACGGCCAGAACTACGTGGCCTGGTTTGGTGGCTTCGAGTGCACCATCCAGCAGCCCTTTTTCCACACGATCGGCGTCTTCCTGGAGTATTCAGAAAAGGCTTTAACCTTCTACGGAGTCAAGGACTCCAAAATGACGTGCCTGCAGCAGCTCAAGGTCTCCCCTTCTGCCAAGGGGAAGCTTGACCCGTTTCAGAACAAGATCAACCGCCAGTTTGCCTCTCTTTTCTCGTGCAAGCTGAAGCCAGCCTTTTTCCTGGAGAGTGTGGATGCCCACCTGCAGATCGGGCCACTGAAGAAGGATTGTGTGTCAGTGCTGAAGCGCCGGTGACTGCCTGGGGAGAGGGGCACGGACACACCCACAAAAGTCTCTCCTACAGGTTTTTGCCACCTCTCTTTGGTAGCCCTGTCTGTCTCTGTGGCAGCCCTCCCTCCTCTTTGCACTGTTGGGGACCCAGGGCTGGATGAAGCTTCCTGATGGGCAGGGCTGGGGGCCAGGATGGGGCTGGATCCAAGTGCCAGCTCTGCCACCGAGTGAGCTTGGGCGAGTCCCTGGGCTGCTCCCTGCCCGCAGCTTCCCTTTCTGGACATCAGGGACTGTGACGGCCTTTCTTGGTAAAGTGTGCTGCTCGGAAGTGCCACATGGATTTGCAGCTGTGCCTTGGCCACCTGCCCAGTCCCTCTCCTTCACCTCTGCTCCCTCTGTCCCAGCAACTTGTGCAGATGCTTTGTGCCTTATCTCAGGCTTTGTTGCTGATGCTTTTTTAAGTGCTGCCTCATTGACACCTTCTGCATGCTCCTCATGAAGTGCCTTTGATGGAGCAAGCCCTCTGTGGACCAGGTGAACCCCCAAGGCAGACGTGGTCACTTCCCATCACTGCTGTGCCCTGGCGTGGGAGAGATGGTGCTCAGGGGAGAGGGATGTGGAGGAGCCTGGCTGGGTGCTGGGGTGATGCTGGGGTGATGCAGCACCTCTCCTTACAGGGCTGCCCACCCATCAATGCTGCAAATGTGAAACAAGGATCTCTGCCCAGCTGGGAAAGGGAGAAGCCTCCTGCCTAGAAGCAGCACCACTGTTCCCACCTGGGGTTGGGGAAAGGAACAGCACAAACCAAGTTTTGAGGATGTGCTTTAAGTGAACACATTCTTTGGTAACTCTTAGCAAAGCTTTACAGCCAAATTTTCCCCCATGTTTTTGGTGACACTACTGTTCTGGGGGATTTTAGTACTGTTAAATGACCAACTCTTCAAGAGCCCTGGGCACACTTGCACTGAAAATCTGCCCCTTAGCTTAGAGATTTTTAAGTGACAGAGGTGCTGTGAATATGTCCCAGAGATAAATGGTCTGATTTAGTGTTCAAGGGACAGCTGTGAGTGCCTCGATAAAGGTGCAGCATCAGTCAGCTACTAAATGGCCCTTTAGACTCTGGGAATAAGTAACAATTAACAAAAACTACTCTCAGTCGAGAGGGAACACTGTTCCCTTCAGGAAAGGTGGAAACTCGAGGCTGAGAGACAAAACTGCCAGTTCACATGTCCTAAGGGAGCTTTTTCATAAGGAAAACACAGAAATACTGCCTGTGAGGCAGCACAGAGCAGCCCCTGTCTCAGCACAGCGTGCCTTTCCACAAGTTTATTTTTTCTGGGGTTATTCTGCTACCTACCTCCCAAAGCTTGCTTTACAGAGCCGTGGTGCTTTGTAATGTACACCTGGAGAGAAAATACAGAGGGTCGGGTTCTTCAATGGCATGAGTTAGTCAGGGATGATGCAACAAATGTCAGCAGGGATAATAAATAGCCCATTTAGCTAAATATATATATTTTTTCCCCCAAAGGATAAGCTGGAAATCATAGTACTATATTCAAGTGGAACCAAGGGAAAAATATGAATGTGAATAAAAGGCAGGCACAAAGCTGGGAGGTTTGAAGTTAAAGCCACAGTTACATGCTGAGGCTCAAAGAGCTCCTTTACTGTGACTCCTTCGCCAGCGCTGCCAATTTCTGCTGGTGCAGAAAGAGCTGCCAGTGCCCTGAAAATTAGGATATTTGAGTGGATGAAGGGTCTGAATGCAGCCACGCCTTCCCCGGGGCAAGGCTGATGAGTCAGTTTGGGAAGGGGCTTGCTGGGATCTGTCTGCAAATTCCTCCTCCTCCTCTTCCTCCTCTTCCTCCTCCTCCTCCCCCCCTGCATGAGGTGACTCCTAAACTGCTGCGAGCAGTGGGAAAAGGAACAGCAAGGCTTCCAGAGTGAAATCTTCAGTTGAAATCTTGGCCTTTCCTGGCTGGCGGGAGTGCTGCCCAGACTTCTGTCCGGATGGGAATTCATTCCCTGCGTCCTGAGCTCCAAACCCTCTTTGTTTGGCTGGCGCCAGCAGCCCCTGCAGAGCTCAGCCCTTGCACGAGATGTCAGCGGTGACACAGAGCAGGCGTCGCTGCTGCTCTGTGCACAACGGGAGAAGGTGGTGTCAGGAGCTCCTGATGGAATGAGAAAGGTAGAGCTGTGCCACAGCCCGTGCATGGTCACATCCTGGAGGACAAGGAAGGGAAGGAACCTTCATCTCTGCAGGAAGAGATCTCCCATGTGGGCCCACATCTGCGCCCTAAATCTCATTTATTCAGGCTAAACTCCCACAGTTTGCAGCGAGGAGTTTTGCCAGAGTAAACACAGCAGATTTGGGTCTTTGCCCTGTTTCGTTTTGCCGTAGGCAGATTGATTGCTCCAAGGGGAAACCCAGGCCAGAGCCACGCATCCCACCCTCCTCCACTTTCCCAAAGCACAGACACAAACCTCTGACCTCCTTCAGGGCTTGGGAGGCTGAGAGGGATCCTCTCTTTCCACCCTGTCACCACGTGGAAGCAGCTCAAGAGGCCACTGGGGTGTCTGGGCATGGTGTGTGGCTGTGCTGCTGCTTTGGGTGGATTCATGGATGCAGCTCCATGGAGCATCTGGGGGGCTCCTGTGGATGCGCTGCAGTGGGGAAATGCTGCCCTACCCTCTTCTTTCCTGCTGCTTGCTTTTATCCTGGTTGGGAGTGCTAAAAACACTCCTGGAATAGGGATGATTTACAATAGGAGCAATCTCCTCGGGAGCTGGGTCAGAGTTTGCTCTGTGCTGCCAGTAATTTGGGCTGTAAACTGGAACGATCAGGGAATGTGTACTGTGCCAGCGCTGGATCCCTGATTTTGCTGGAAACAAAGGGTTAAACGCAGGGTGAGATGAGTTGAGATGGATAGATAGCACTTGGCAATTTAAACAGCCTTTCCTTGTTCCCTTGGGTTATTTCTGCTGTCACAGAGTGTTCCTCTTTTTAATTAGGATTTTTTAAATACAGTAACTGTAGGGTGTTTTACAGTGTGTGAAAAAACTGTAACAGAATAATGTAATGGTGTTAGAGACTGTGATTTGACCATTAAATATGACACAGTCGTTGCCCTGGGTTGTCTTTCCTTTAAATACCAAACCATTTGAATTGTCCTATTATCTCATGTTTACTTTTCTGTGTCCTGTACCTCTGGCATAAAATAACACAGATTTTATTTTCCAAATATGTCCAAGGGAATTCTGCCACATACACATTTTTATTGCAAAAGGAGCGGAAGAACCTTAAAATCCAATAGTAACTGTCAGCCCTGGGCAATTCAAAACAATGAATTGTCTCAGTTCTCTCTTCTATGCCTGTCCTCATCCTACAAATAAAAAAGAATATCAGATTAGGTATTTTTTCCTTAGTGTTTTCAAGTTTTAGAGTATAAATTTCCAAGGTTTTCTGTGTGATGAGGAGGTCTAGAGCTTCATACACACACTGGCAATTACAACAACATCTTTTTTAAGTGAAGGCTGCTTTTCTTAATCCCAAATGTCAATTGGAGTTAGGATAAAAATGTTATTTGGTGAGCCTTAGTTCATGCGAGGTGCCAATGCTCCATCTGGGCGTTTCGGTGAAAGCCGAGTGGATTCTGCTCCTGACTTTAATAGGAGAAGAATCAGAACTGTTTGTTATGGCTGTTTCTTAAAAGGGAAACTTACTGCTTATTGAAAAAGCGGATATGAAAAGCACAAACTTGTTCTTTTCCTGCCAAGAAACCGTACAGATTATGTCACTGCATTTATTTAAATCTGGTTTCCATTATGTAGTTTTTCTGCTTTCGCCCCCTACCCACATCTGGTTCTCAGGCACTTAGACAAGACTGGGCTGCAAATCCATGGAATAGCTCAGCTCCATCTAAAAATATATAATAGAGGGTAATACATGCTCTTATTTGTATATTATTAATATACAGCCATCAGTTATTGGTCTGAGGGAGCCCTTCAAACAGCGATTAGTTTTGCAGGGTTCCTATTTTTAATGAAGTTATGCAATCTTTTTTTTTTTTTTTAATTCCTCCTACTTGCACACCTGGAGGTTAAGAGTTTAGACCCTTCCTGCCGATCTGCAGATGCCACAGGTATTTTCTGACAGAGAGACACACAGACACGATCCTGGCTTGTTTACAGGACAATCAGTTAGTCCTTCTAGTTTAACACACTTCAATATAAAGGAGTAATTTTTTGGATGTGCTTGATTCCATCACTGAAAGCAGCCAGTAACAGGATCAAAAATCTGTTTGCGAGTGTGCAAAACAGGAAATGCACATCAAGTGGGAACTTAAAAAATTGTGGGCAATGAAGCATCTTCACTGTTGGAGGGGCTGATCCTCATTTCATGTGCAGAACCGCCAGATATCCGGGATTATTTTTATTTCACTCTAGCAAACAACACAATTATAGAGAGGCAGGGTGCCAGGCCCTGGGGCGGGGAAGGGCGGTATCATGGCGGCCGGCCTACAACTCCCAGCATGCACCGCGTGTCCGACACACAGAAGGTGTTAATACCGTGCACAGACGGACTACAGCTCCCGGAACACACCGCGCGGGCAAATGGCACAGTGCTAAGGTGGGGCGAGGTGGACTACAACTCCCAGCATGCATCGCGCAGGAAAAAAAACCGAAGTAACCAACTCCCTTTATGGCGATGACTACAACTCCCAGCATGCCCCTCGGTCCCACTGACGGCGCACCTTTTTCCCGCGCAGGCGCAGAAGGGGATCGATGCTGTGAGGAGGAGGAGGCGGAGGAGGCGGCGATGGCGCTCAACAAGAACCACTCGGAGGGCGGCGGCGTTATCGTTAACAACAGCGAGAAGTGAGGTGCTATCCCCTTCTCCCCTCCTCCGGCCTCGGGAGCCGGGGGATAGCGGCGAGTTGCCTTCTCCCCCCGCCCTCCACCTGCCTTCCCCCTCAGGGGGCGCGGTTGTGTGGGTCGTGGGGGGGCGTGCTGAGGGAGGCGGATAAAGGGGCTGGTTTAACCCTCTCGGTGCCGGCGTTGCTTGTCCTCCCCTCATCTCCCTACGGCTTAGGGGCTGTACGTATCCCCCTGCCCCAGGCCCTGTGCGAGGGGAGCTCTGCTGGGCTTCAGCCGCGGGCCTTGCCCCCTACACCGCTTCCCCCAGCATCCAGCCTGTCCCCCAGCCTGCTGCTGGCTCTTGCTGCTGTCCCCAGCCTCTCCCCCGAGGGCTCAGGAAGGGCTGGCCGAGCTCAGCTCCCGCCCAGGTGATCTGGCCCGGACCCAGGCCCCTCGCGGATGCTGCACTTGCATCGTGCCTCAGCTCAAAGGCTGCCCGCTGTGGTCTGCCGGGTTCCTGGAGCACTGCCCCCTTTCTGTGTGTGCGGGAGGGAGCAACCGTGCTGGAAAAAGCTGGTGGCATATAACCATGGAAACGGCAAGCCTGCACAGAGCTGCCTCTGTCTGCATGGCAAAGGGCTGTCCGCACCCGCTGTCTGCCAGCGTGGTTCTGACGTGGCAGTCATCTGCTTCGGGGACAAAGGAGTGCTTCATCCTCTAGCGCTTCTTTCCACTGGGCCACCTAAACACTGGTGTAGGAATTCTGTGCCTGACTTCCGCTTGGATGTGGCCTTTCTTAGAAGGATTTAGTAAGATCAACTCGGGTCCTTAAATTTGCATTCCCCGAGAGAACCGCAGCTGCTGAAGGTGTTGCTGTTCCCAGCAGTCAGCCTGCCTTGCATCAGGGCCTGCCTGTCCCTGGGTTGATCCTGCTGAAATGCTGCAGCCTGAACAGAGCTGGTCCCACTGCCCTTCCCAAGCTGGTTCTGGAGGGACAGGTATTTACTGGCAAATGACTGAGGATGGAAACACGCCAGCTGCCAAAGATAGAGGTGGCAGAGATTTCTGCAGCTTTAGGGATTACAGTTCCTAATGTGGGTGCTGTAATGTCAATACAAGCTACCTGCTATGTCCATGCAAAGGTTTTAACCAGGTCAGTTTGTAATTGAGAATTAAGGAATCAGTGCAGGCAACACGAGTTAATGAAGTCTTGTGGCAAGGAAGGGGAGTTCCTCTGGGTCACATTTTTGTGTCAGAGGTGCTTGAGCTGTGGTGAGACCTTCAACAGCTGTGTTGCATAAGCCAGCCTGAACAGTTTCTTCTCCTGCAGTCCTTCCTCTGTCATGTTACTTGTGATCTGAGGTAGGTAACTGATCCAGCAGAAATGCAAAACAATTTAAAAAAAAAAAAGTGTTGAGATTTTGATCAGCTCAGTTGGCCAGGTTTGCTGCTTGGTTGTGCAGACAGCAGCAGCAGCTGTGTCAGCACACTGGGAAAGGAACAAGCAGCCAGTGCTGCTGCCAACAACAACAAAAAAAAGGCAAACTAGAACTGATTTTGTCTGCTCGGCATCTCCATCAGTGCTGAGGTTACAGGTGGTTTTGGTAGGTCAGTAAACTGTGCACGCTGCACTTCTGCCTTGAGCTGTAACTCCTGTCTCTTCTGTCACCGTTTGCAGTGTTTTGATGACCTATGACCATGTAGAAATCACCTTCAGTGATCTGGAGCCAATGCCAGAGGCCTTCAAGGGGACCAAGAAAGGGAGTGTTTTCCTGACTCCCTACCGGGTAATTGTGAAAGGCTTTATCTCGTCTAAGGAGATAACAGCCCTGGAGTCTGTACTTAAATGTCCTCAGTGTATGAAAGTCAGGATAATCTACTCCTGCTTGAAGTGTGGCTCATCTTCTTCCTCTGGGAAGCATTATGAATTCATGGCATATCCCTTCTATTTGTCAACAGATAATAAATCTGATTAGTTCTTGTACAGGCAGCTGTGTAGTCCATCAGGCATCTTCGAACTGGAAATTAGCAGTGGTCTGGAAATGCTGAATGCAACAGCACAGCTACTAAATCATAGCTGTGTGGAGCAGCAGGTTCTCTGGAAGGTGGGAGGAGCGTTATCTGAGCAAGGGACTTCCTGGAAGGCTTTAGTACCTTGAGGATTTGGTTTACCCCTGTGGCTGTTGTGTGTAGCTTTTGGCTTGTGGAACTGGTGTTGTGGGAGGGAGTTTCAGTCCATGGAGAAGTCTGTTCATATAATAAATCAGGGCTGTGTTTCCTGTTTGTTTTGAATAGCTCTTGTAATGTTATTTTCTTTTCAGGTTATCTTTGTGTCAAAGGGGAAGGATGCTATGCAGTCATTTGTGATGCCCTTTTATTTGTTGAAGGATTGTGAGATTAAGCAGCCAGTGTTTGGAGCAAATTACATCAAGGGCACAGTGAAAGCAGAGGCAGGAGGTGGGTATCACGCAGTGTATGTTCTGTGTCTCAGTTCAGCTGCTCAATTCATAGCAAAATCCTGGCTAACCAAACCTTGACACTGTCCAAATGGGTTTTCACACTCCTGCAAAAATGTGTTTCTTTCATTGGCAGCTGAAAACATTTCCCTTACCAGCTCCCTGTTCAGTTACAATGAGCAGATGTGCTCTGCAGCCCATTTCGTTCCCGCCCTCTGCAAAATATAAAGTTCAATCAAACAAGTGATCTCAGCAAATAAACATCAGAGTGGAGTCAGCAAGAATGAAGATGTAATTTTGCTTTGGTCACTTGGGATCACCTATCCCACTGCATCCAGGTTCTCCTGTGCCAAAATCTCAGATCCTTTCTGGCTCTGTTTGGGTTTGGTGCAGATCCCCAGAGCAATTCCTCCATCGCGTTTCTTGTGCAGTCCAAGGACAGGTGTGGTATTGCTGCAGTGCATCCTGGCAGTGAAAATGGCACTTGAAAGGGAATGGACTGTCTTGAAATCAGGATATTTAAGGAGCTGTTTCACATTAAACTCAATTAGGAGGCTGTGGCAGACATTTTCAAGAATAATTTTGGTTTTGACTGTTTTTTTTTTTTACCAAAGGCACAGAGTTCAGCAAACGGTCATCCTCAGCTTGATTCAGTCTAGTAGTTGTGGCACAGAAATCACAGCACAGGGTGTAAGAGCCTTCATCTGGAGTTCTGAAATCAGCATTGCAGCTTCTGCATGGGAGCTGAGTGGGACCATCCAGCATGAGAGGGAGCCTGAGCATTAATGACAGACTAAACTGTGTGAAAGGCAAAAGGCTTTGGCTAAATCTTTGTTAATTTTCCCCAGAGGCCATCTCTTTTAATGATGATGTTGTTTTAACAGCCATGGGAGTCTGGTTTAGCTTAAAAGGCTCTTTAATCTACTTGTTTTTGTTTCAGCACAGCTTCTGCTTTGATGCTGTCTTGTGACTGTGGACTCTGCATGTTATTCTTTTTTATACTGTAATGTGAGATGTCACTAATTTACTTGTTTTTTAATTACTATTTATCCTGACTTGAAATATCTTCCATGGGCTCTAATGGATTTATGTGGACCATGTTTTTCATTAAGCTCTTTGCTTTGTTAGGCACTCAGACTCCCAAACTAATTTGGAACTGACAGTTAGGTGTAGTTGCAAAGGCTTTTTAGCAAACGGGATTAACCAAATCCCTGTCTTCTGCACTAATCTTATCCAAAGCAAGAGCAAATCCAGCACTTCTGATAGCTTGGCCTGTGACAGCTACTATGGCAATAGCCACAACTCCAGAAAGCTTTTGAAGCTCTCCCTCATGGATGTTTCTGCTTCAGGTGTCTCTTGACCTGACAATACCCCAGTGTGATTTTTTCTGACGATACCGTAATTCTGCCACTTCCTTTGTATTTCCTCCCTCAGGTGGCTGGGAAGGATCTGCCACATTCAAGATGACCTTTTCAGCTGGGGGTGCAATTGAATTTGGGCAGCGGATGCTGCAGGTGGCATCACAAGGTATGGAAGTCTGGGGGTGTCTGCCAGAGTTCTGTGGTTTCAGGAGCCCTTGCCTGAAGCTTGCTTTAAAAAATACTTTTCTCACATCCAACGAGCAGCAGATTTATTGGAATGACACTTACTTGTTTTTTCTGATAAGGACTCTAAGTTTGTTGGAGTTCTTGGCCTGCATTTGAGGCAGGCTTGATGTTCTGATGAGGTCTTGTCTTTGCTTTTCCAGTCTCCAGAGGTGAAATACCCAGTGGAGCTTATGGCTATTCCTACATGCCAAATGGTTCCTATGCTTTTGCACCACCTGCAGCTAATGGGGGCTATCCATACCCACCTCCTCCTCCAGGTAAGCCTGGGAGCTGAGGCTGGGGATTATTCCAGTGAGTAAGAGTTAAAATAGGTTAAAAGGGCAAGAAAAGCAGATTTCACGCAGTGTTTTAGTGATGACTTGTGTAGCTTTTGTTCCTGAGTTTAATTAAGTTTGCCTTGGCTTCTCTTGGTTGATAGCTCCACCCAGAGGAATTAAGTCTCTTGCTGTGTGATCTCCTTTCCTGACAGACTTCTATCCTGGTCCTCCTGCAGCAGATGGAAACATGGGCTACATGCAGCTTCCACCCCCACCATACCCAGGGCCCATGGAACCCCCTGTCAGTGGCCCAGACCTGCCCTCCACTCCTGCAGGTAAGGAGCATGTCCAGCTGAATGAACTCACAACAGTTTTGTTAGGAATGAAACAGATGTTGTTTTTTGTCTTTTGGGGAACTTCGAAGCTCCACTTATAAAGTTGAAATTTGTTTAGAAAAGGGATTAGGGAGCTCCGCTAATCTCCAGCCTTGTATATCCAGCGCAGTCTGGAGTCCAGCCTGATTCTCTCCAGGGTAGACACCATTAGTGGGAATTTTACAGATGGATTTATTCTTCTTTTGACAGAAAAAATACAGTTTGTGATTCTCCTGTGGTGGTAATCTTGCCCTAATGGATGAATGCAAGGAAACTGATGGTGAAATGTGTTTGTGGTTCATTTTAGTTCACAACTGTGGCTTTGGTGATACTTGCTTCCCCTTCCCCTGTTTCGCTCTTAATGTGATTATTTTTGCTGAAACAATATGGAACAGGGGAAGAGATGATGGAAAGGAGCTAGGGAAATACCAGCCTGATTTTTCACTCATTTGGGATTTATTAAATTGAAAAAAGAGCTATTGTGGTTGGGCACAGCCGTAGATCTCTTGCAGATAAGACTGTTTGTTTGGATAAGGATTTAACTTTTCTCTTCAGTTTGAATAAACAACCATTCATCTTTGAACTATTACTTGGAAAGTGGCACTGCTCCAGAGGGTTGTACAAGATTTTTGTGTTCTGCAGAAATGGAGGATCTGGATTATCCTCATAAATTACCATCTTTAATACACTGAGCTGAATCCCCTGAACTGCTATAAACTTGTGCTGATTTTTGTTTTGCCTGTTGATTTTACTCCCAGGAAGGCTGGTTTGTTCACTGCCTGTTTATAAAGGGTATTGTCTGTATTTAGGCAAGGCAGCAGCAAGCATTTATTTATGGCTGACATGCAAATCCCAGGTGACATTTCCAAACTCAATCTTCCTCTGTTTCACTGGGAATTGACAATTCTGTGGTGACTGGAAGAGATAATGCTCAATTGTGTTTGTTGTAGCTGTTTTGCAACTTGAGCACTGGTCATAGCATGCTCTGTTAGTAACTCTTGATGGCCAGGAGTTCTTGTTTTATTTTAAGAGTTCTCTGTGTGTCCCTAACCTGTCACTTCTCTCCCTGTGACAGCTGAAGCCAAGGCTGCTGAAGCTGCTGCCAGTGCTTACTACAGCCCAGGCAACCCCCACAACGTCTACATGCCCACGGTGAGTCCCTGTTGCTCTGGGGCTGCAGGGGACCCCAGCTGTGTGTCTGGCAGATCTTCTCTCAGTGGCACAGCAAAGTTGCTCTGAATTGATGTTGATGTCTTGGGTTTTTTGGGGGCTTTGAGTTTCATATTTTATTCTCAGCCATGCACTGATGTCCTTTTGTCATCTTTATTGCAGGACCAGCCACCCCCTCCTCCATACTTCCCACCAGAGGACAAGAAAAACCAATAAGCTGACACAGAACTTCTCCACAACTCATTGCTTCCTTTTTTTCAATTTTGGCAGCATTCTGGAGTGCAGTCCATATCACTGAGGAGTAGAACCTTCCCCCAAGGCACACTGCTTTCAGGGCCCTAGGAGTAGGTCTGTGCAGAGCAAGGGGAGGGATTTTGGCAACCTGAGTCACCTGTGGAGCTCTGAGGGTTTGCTGTCCTGCAGCATTCCCTCCTCCCTGTGTGTGGCATTGCTACACCTGGGGGTTCTCTTCATCTGTGACTGCTTCCCTTAGCTCTGTTTGATACTTGAAGTATACCTCTTTAGAGTCAGCATCTAAACTGCTAATTAACATAATCATGACTTGGAAACAAGGTTCTTGGGGGTGGGAGGTGTCTTGAATTTACCTTAGTGTGCATCCAAGAGCACCTCTGGACACAGGGATGCCTCTGGTTATTCTGTTTAATCCAGAGTGTCACATCCAACTCTTTGCTCTTGGGAACGGACTTCAAAGGCAACCTTTCGGATCTCAAAGGAATTACACACCCATGACATTTTTCAGATATATATTCAACTTTCTTGGGTTTCTTTTTTTTTTTAATCTAAGTCATTCCTGACAATCATAGCAAATAATCTGCAGTCCTTCAAATTTCCTGCTGCTCACCATGTATGACAATGCTGACCAACTTCCCTTCCTCAGACATGCTGCTCTTCACAGGTTCTCCAGTGGCATTTCACCAGTTTAGATCCCATGGGAACACTAATATTTCTGCAGTCTCTATTTTCCAGTTAGATATGTGAGTTCACTAAGTCCTGAACATTCTCCTCATAGTCTGTAATGCACTTTTGTTTTTCCTTTGTTGTAACACAAGTTACACTTTTTGGCCAGTGAAGCATCTTCCTGCTGTGATTTACCTGGTGAACTAACAGCTAATGTGCAGAAAGCAGTTGCTTTACTTCTGCCCTGGAAACACTTGCGAGAATATGCAAAACATTGGAATAAGCTGTGAGGTACAAAGTGTTGTTTATTGCTGTTTGTGTTCCTGGTCCAGCTGTGAATTCCCAATCACCCGAAGGCAGACTCCTCATAGCATTGATTCCTCATTAGCAACAACTCCAGTGCAGAACCTGTGCAGGACTGATCAGAATCTGAGCTGTGAAACTTTTGTGTTGTACAAAGCTTTGCACAAGTCACACTTCAGTGACTTCTGACAGCTGAGAGAGAAAATCCTTCCCAGCAAAGTGTGACAGAAGATCCTGTGCTAGGGAACTGCTGAGACTTGCTGCATGCAGCCTGCTCGGAGAGAAACACCTCTTGTTTTCTTTGAGTTTAACTAATTAATGGAATTGCTACTGTTTGTGCACTGACTTTTCTAGAATTGCTACTGCAGTGATGTAAAGAAATGGTTATTTAAAAAAATATTTATTTTGAAAGTGTTTGATTAATATATTAATGTGAAATGACTTCTGAATGCAGATTTGTTTTGCCAAGACCGTGAAGTAAAGAGAAATCAGCCCAAAAGTTGGGGTGTTTTTGTGTGTGTGAGTGGGCATGAACTCACTTCTGGTGAATTGGTAGCTTTGGGTGGGAAGAGGAGGAATTAGAAACAAAATCACTTGGATTTTATATTTTATTATTAGAAGCAAAATCACTTGGCTTTTCACTGGTGACATCAGTTCCTTGATTTCTCTTTGGTGACTTTGCAAATGAAAATAAGATGTTAAAATGTTCCAGCAAACTCCCATTTCACAGTTCCTGTTGGAAGCTGGTGCAGCAGCTGCTTTACCCAGATGTGTCACCCAAGTTGTTTTTCCAGACGAATTGTCCTCATAAAAGTTACAACCTGTTTACTATTTCACTTTGCAAGAGCTAGTTCAGCAATGCAGCATAATTCATGCATCTAAAATACGTCTGTAATTAGAAGCAAGCCACAATTTTATCCTTTTTTTCCCTGTAAGTGTGCTGAGGTGCCTGGGTGGTTGTGCCCACTGAGGTCAGAGCTGACTCAGGTGTGCTCCCCCTGTGCTCCTGTCCCTGGAAAAGCTGGGAGTTGTGTTCCAGCAGCAGTGCCAGACCCGTCCCTCCCTCTGAGCTGAACCAGGTGTGTCAGTCTCACTTGGCAGGGCAGGACGGGAGTGTTCCAT
This sequence comes from Leptocoma aspasia, assembly GCA_013399835.1. Taxonomy (NCBI): domain Eukaryota; kingdom Metazoa; phylum Chordata; class Aves; order Passeriformes; family Nectariniidae; genus Leptocoma; species Leptocoma aspasia. Next base: position 678,545 of record VXAX01003465.1, read on the forward strand.
GTGGGATCAAGTCCTGGTCAGTCCCTGGCTCACACTGACACCTGTCAAACAGGAGGTGCTCAGAAGCTGCTCTCCACCTTGCTTGGTTTCATTCCTCTTCCCAGCAGCTGCTGTGGCTGCCTTCATTCTCTTGAATTCCCTGACCAGCCACCAGGGACATCTTCCAGATTCTGCTCATTTTTACATCCCTTTTGCCTTTCACATCCGACATGGTTATTTGACTGCATTTTAAACCTGGCTGAGCCACTTGGGGTTGTTTTTTGTAGAGGAGGTGGCTGAAGGAGGAAAGCGTTGAGATAAAATTTTACAGTCCAGTAGGAGCTGAATAAATCCTGATTTTTGAATTAAATTATTTCAAGGTTTCCTCAGTCATACCTGTCCAACTGTAAGACAGTGCTGAAACCTTTCTGTTCTGGCTCATTCCCAGTTGTCCTCTACTTGGAAACAGAATCCTAGAAAACACATTGCATGAACTTTCCAGAGCTCTTGCCCAGCCCCACTCCCTGTGCAGCTCTTAGGCCAACAATCAGAACAATCCTTGAGGTTCTTTTGAAACCTAAGTGTGCCTGAGAGAGAAACATTTAGATATCTGCTCCCATGGGAACTCGGCTCCATGGTTTGAGCTGAGTCACTTCCCTTAGAGTGGAGAAGTGGCAAGACACCATGAGGTTTCTGTCTGGCAAAAGGGAAATACACTCAAAGAATGAGTCAGGCTGGAATAAATGAAATATTCCTTAGCACGGGTGTCAGTGGGCTAAATCGGGTTGAAGCTGTGGACTTTCCGCTGTGGTTTTGAGGTTAAACGTTGCCATTCCCCCAGGCTGGAGCTGGGCACGGTCGGTGGGGAGGGAAGGAGGAGCAAGCCAAAGCAATAGATTGGGCGTGGTCTCGATGTCTTTGGAGTGTGCTGTGGGAAGTAAAGCGCATTTTGGGAGTGCTGCAGCTGTGGGGCCAAAAGGCTGGGCAGGTCACACAGCCAGCAAAGGTCAGGCAGGTATTGGGCTGAGTGGAGCAGCACGATTTGGGAATCCAGATTTTTGGGTGCTGGTGAGAATCCCTGCCAAAACCCCCAAATCTGGCTTTGGTACTCAGCACTCCCTGCCATCCCCCTAATGGAAACTGGGAGCTGTTCTCTGCTTGGGAAAGGGCTCAGGGAGGGTGGAAGGGTCACCAGTCCTGCTGTCCATGCAGAAGGTTTTAAATATTAAAGCAGGGACGTGCAATTTGAAGTCTGCTGGTGCTCTGGAAGCGGTGTGGGAGTAGGGCAGGAAGAAATGTTGTGCATTGACACATCCAGGTCTGGTCCCTGCCTCAATGATTAACTGGCTGTGTAGCAGGAGGCTGCCATGTGACAGCCAGATTGGTACCAATAAACTCCAATAGTTGGATGGTATTATACCACTGAAGGAAAAGAAGAAGCATAGGGAAGCAATTAGTGTTGGATGCTTTGACAGAGGCAGATTTTTCCACCAACACCTACAGCTGTCTCTTTGGTGTGACTTGGGTTCTTCAGCTGAGAAGTCTCTCCGTGCCCCTGATGCTGTGAAATGCAGCTGCTTCCCTCCTCTGGGGAGTGTGGGGTAACTGGGTATTTCCAAAGCGCTTCGAGATCTTGTGCAAAGAAGTGTTGCTGCAGAAGCCGCAGGTGCTGCTGACAGGTTTCCTGCTGTCAGCCCTGAAATCCTGGTGCTATCCCTGGGGGCTGGGGAAGTTCTTTACCTTGGAAGGCTTACCCCATCCTTAGGGATTAAGGATCCTTACCCTGGAAGGATTGCTCTGTCCTGTGTGTGCTTGCCTGGGGTTGCCTCCAGACAAAGGAACAAACAGTCCTCCTCTTCCTCCACACCATTCTGCCCAGGTTTTACCTCAAATACTCCAGCTTCATGCATTAATTTCTTTCTGGCTGGGGGGATGCACTAAGCAGTTGAAGGGAGTGGGATTAAGCCCACCTGGCCAGCACCTCCCTGTCCTGTGTGTGCCTTCCTTTGGAGATCATGAGGACTTCCCACCACTCTCAGAGCTGTACATGGTCGAACTGCCTCTGCCACATGATGGACACTGTGATTTATCAGCTCTGGCTCACAGCACTGTCTCCCTTTGCAAACACTGCTGGAGTGGCAGGACGTGTGCGGTGAAGTTTGGATCCAGCTGCTCCCAGAGCATCCAGGAGCAGAGCCAGCCCTTGCCAGTGAGCAGCTCCTGCCGCATCACAGGCACCACCACCTGTAAAGAACTGCCAGGGGTGTGTTGGAGGTGAGTTTTGCTGAGGCAGGCTGTGATCAGGAGGAGTTTCAGGTTAAAGCTGCACAGAAAAGCCCAAGTGACAAATGTGAGGTTTGTGGGTGGGGACAGAATGCTGAGATGTGCAGGGTGGGGATCTTTATTGCAGTCAAGGCTCTCTCTGCAGCCATAGCAGGTGTTACTCACCTGTCTGCTCTCTGGAGTGAGTCAGCTCCAAGAGACTGGAACCAGTATTTCATCCCCCTCCTTGCTCAAGGGCTGGCCCTGTGCCACCGAGAGAGGCCCCAGCGGGACATGAAGTGGCCGACATCACAGGGAGCAGGAGCAGGGACTTCTACCTGCCGGTGGTGGCTGCTGGATCTCACACCTCAGGGTGCAAACAGACCAGGATCCCTCCCTGCTGGGTCCTCCCAGCCCACCTGCCATTCCCTACACAATTCCTATGGTTTCCGGACGCTGGAGCAAAAGGTATCAGCTTGGCTCCATTTACGAGCTCAGCTCAGCAAATCCTGTCTTTCTAAACTTTTCCTTTCCCCTGCTCAAGTTGTGTCTCCTCCTCCTCCTTTTCCATGTACTTTGCTCTTGGAGGGCTGGGCTCTGGCTGGGACACACTGGCACAGACTGACTGCAATAATATTCCATGTTTTGCTGTGTCCTTCAGGAATGTGGGGGTGGTGGGAGGGGTTGTCCTGCAGCCTCCTCCCATGACAAGCATGTGGCTCCGTGGAGCTTGGTGGGCTCCTCAGGGGGTTTGGCAAGTGTATGGGGGGAGTTGTTGGTGGAAAAGCCACGGGGAGAATGCTTTGTGCTGGAGCTGGTCAGTAATTTGGCATCTGTGCTCCAGAATAGCCTGGTTAATGGCACCATGGGGGCATGGAGGTACCTGGGTGTCAGCCCTTAGGTTTTCCACCTTCCCAAGCATCCCCCTGGTCCCTCCTCAGCTCAGGCACATGTCGTAGATCCTGCTGCTCTCAACTCAGCCCTGAAACCAGCAAATAAATTGGCTTTGAATTCTGTGTCCCCCATTTTCTGTCCCTGCAGTGGAGGGATGATAAATCCAGGGTCTGAAACGGAATTATCTCACTGGGAGAGGGAAGTGGAAGACAGCACATGATAGTGATGGTGAAAACATTTTAAAGTGGTCACACTTTAAGGTGCTGTGAGGCAAATGAGGGACTACACACGAAGTCTGTGACTTCCTCAGAGTCATCCTTGCATGCCCCTGCCATGGACAGCTCTTGTGCCAAACCTCTGCTCCTGCACAGGGCTCCCATGGGGAGCAGAGCTTTCACAACTGCCCTGTCCTGTGTGGGCGGCTGGAAGTCCCCTTTGCTTTTCCCAGAGGGATGGAGTTTGCCTTGGCATCCTTCTAAGATGTCCCAAATGAGGTGGGAGGTACTGTGTGTTCCCCACGTCCTTCCCAGGTGCCACGGTATTTTGTGAGGTGCCCCCAAAGTGCTCAGGAGAGCCTGTGGCAGGAGAGTTGTGGGGTCAGGGCAGGAGTAACTGGAGGACCCCACAGGAAGCAGGGAGGGGGGATGACTGACATCCCTCCTGGGTATGGAATTGTTGGCCCCACAGCACTCAGTGGGTCCCAGGGGATACCTCACCTGGGCAGCCCCAAAGAGGGGAAACAGGGATGTCTCTCATTGTGAAACCACCTTCCTCTCCCCTGCCTAGTGCCTGCACTGTGCCCTTTGCCAATGCCTGGCAGGAGCCACTGGGTTTTGCAGAGTCATTGGACCCCGTGCTTAAAAGGAGAAGTGAGGGAGGGACATGTTGAAATCAGTTTTTTGACTATTTGCCCATTTCCATCCAAGGGATAGGAGTGAGGCCAGGCTGCAGCTTCAGGATCAAGACAAGAGGTAGGAGACGAACTACTATTAATGCTGGTGGAGGGTTCTTTCCTAGCAGGTTTTCCTTTAAGGGGAAGATGATTCCCTATAAAGAAGGTAATGATGCTTGTTCTTTGAAGATCTGTTTTCTCAGCAGCACCTATAACCCCATTCACAAGTGAACCGTGGACTTTATTTATGTTGGGGACAGGTATAAAGGGTTTTTCTCTAGGATTACTTGTTTTTAAAAGGAATGTAAGGCTTCACTCCCTATTGTGCATATGTTTGTTGGTTATTTTGGGAGACAGGCTGACAGCATGGGAAGCAGAGGCTGTTTTGGGGAATGCCAACCCCCTCCCTTTGGAAAGTCCTGCCTTGGATGTCTGGGATATTTTGCTAATTGTCTCCAGTGTGGAACGGAGTTTATCAGGATTGTCTCTACTAACCAGAAATCCTCACTTATTCTGACACTGCTTTTAGGGCTTCTCTTATTATTTCCTGGACAAGGAATAATTCGAGGTGCAAATACTGGAGCTCAGTGACTTTTGTCATTGGTATTTTGTGGAGCAGGTGGCTGCTGGTAAAACCCAGGGGGAAAAGGATATTTGCTGCTTTTGAGACCTGATCACTAAACAGCTCTCCCGTGGCACACACAAGAGGCTCGAATCCATATGGTCCCTGCACAGAGTCCTTCCCAAGGACCGTGCTGGCCTCTGGTGGAGCTGTGTGCTCCCACCCTGCTGGGCTGTGCCTGAGCATTTCCAGTGGGCATTGCAAACCAGTGCAGTGGCCAGCTGGGGAACTGCTGGGGAAAGTGCTTTTAAACAGATACTTCCACACTGCAGCTGAACTTTTGCTTTCTAAAGCCTGCACAACCCCAGCCCAGCCACCAGCTCCTTGCTGGAGGGTCTTTGCCTGATGTTTAGCAATAGTTATGACTGGATTTTATTTCTCCAGTGTTACAAGGAGGAGCGAAGTGGATTTGAGGATTGACTAAACTCTTTAGCTGTTTTCTCTGTGCTGGTTGAGGCAAGAGACATCCTGACTACTGTTATTTTATTGTTGGCAAGGAGCAGTGAAAGGTGTGAGCAGCTCAAGGATGCTGAGTCCATGTCCTGCCTTTACCTCTGGGGTTGCTGTTTGCTGGGCCAGATTTTGCTTTTGCAATCAAAGCTAAAAGCAAAGATGACAGCAATGGTTTCCAAAGGCCATCGTGCACTTTTCTCTAGTTCCCACTAACAACATTTTGCAAGGGAGCATGGAGCTGATGTCCCAGATCAATAAACTGCATTTGTGTGTGTCACGGGACAGGAATTGGCTTCTCCACCACATCCCCCGCCATCAGTGAGGGAGGAGATGCTTTTAAGCTGCTTGCCCAAGGTGAGCCAGTGGAAAAAGGCTGGATGAAGCCAAGGCTGAGGCTGGCAGGGCTGGGTAAGCATCTCTGACAGCAAAGGGAATGGGCATCCTCACCAGGTGTGGGGTGAGGAGGTGACTCTAGCCCCAAACTGCAGAGTGCACAAGAAGGAGTTCTAAAGCGCAGTTCCTTGGGGCACCCAATTTCTGGGGAGAGTTGCCAGAGCTCTCTTGCCATGGGAGAGAGCAGAAGTGTAACAAGCAGCTTTTTTCAGACCTCAGGGGACAAGGCTGAAAAATCTTAGGAGTGCATTTCAGCTTTTTGGTGTCTCACTGTATCTCTGGATTTTTATTCTGTTGATTATCTTGGCATCACCCTACTTCTAGAAATTTGGTGGTTTTATGCTGTGCAGACCCTCTTGGCCCCAGTCTCCTGTGCTGGCTGACCTGGATAAAGAAAATCTGCCCCCTACATCAACCCCCTACCTCTGCTCTCAGCCCTTTTTCCATCTCTTGGTCCCACAACTTCAGGGAACCCCTTTTGCCATCATAACCTGCTCTTACAGGGTTCCAGGGCAAAGGGAGGTTGTGTCTCTCTTAAAGCAATTAAAAGAGTGCAACCTGCCTCAATTAAAGGACTGGATGAGTGCAAGGCTGGAAGGGACTGGCTGCCTGCCCTCATCCTCTTGCAGGGATGCTGCTGCCAGCACCCTCCTGCAGCCCTGCTTGGAGCCAGCGTGCTCTGGGGCTCTGTGCTGACAGACTCTGATCCCTTCACTGGTATTAAGGAGACAGACTTTTCAGTGCAGTTTCCATGGTCATGGTTTCCTGTTTGGATTCAGCACAAATCCCAGAGTGCCTGCACAGCACCACTGATCCCAGTGTGGAGCCACTGCCATCTGTGTTACATCTGAAGCATCTTTTTTTATGGCTTTTGGACCATCCAGGGCCCAGAAAGGTGCGGGGAAGACAAAACCTCCCCTTGGAGAGTCACTGCCCTGCTGCACAGGACCTGTGGCTCCTCAGCAGCCCCGGCAGTGACACTGAGCACAGGCTGATGTCCTTGTCCTTCCCTGGGCTGTGGGTCCGGCCCCTGAGCAGCAAATGCTTGTGCAGCTCAACGGCTCCTCCAAAGCCCAGGAGCTGTGCCTGTAGACACAACAGCCACCCAGGAGCAAACTGGCTCTACCCCTGGCCATCTCCTGATGCCCAGCCAAGCCTTCCCCCACCCAGTTTGTTATCAGTGAGAGCATCCTGATAGGAATCTGCGAGGGGAGGGCACCGCTGCCATCTGTGACAGGCAAGATGCAGTCAGATAAAGTGTTTACCAGAATGAAAGCTGATGGTAAAGAACCAGTTTTCAACGTCATTTCGTTCTGCTTTTTTTCCTCAGTAATCAGCTCTTTCTGGACAGCCCATTTGGGAAAAAGGTCACAGACCCTTTCTCAGTGCTGTTCTTGCCTCTTTACTGCATCTATTCTCAGCCCAACCTTGTGCAACTCTCCTGAGTGTTGCAAGGACTTCTCATCCTGCAGCTTTTGCATGGGGTTTCAAATCTCCTCCATCCCCTGGGGCTGAAGACACCACCTGCTTTCCGCAAGGTCCCTGTCTCTGCTCTCAGGGCACGATGGATCCCAAAGACATATCAGAACCCAGATCCTGAGTGTTGCCTTCACTAATCTTCTCCATCGCCCCCTTCCCCTGCTGGGCTTTGCCTTCTCTGGACTATTTCTCTCCACTTGCTCCCAATTCCTTGCCCCTAAGTGACAGCAGGCACCGGATGTGACACCTTCCTTTTGCCCCCATCCCATGTGTGCCACGCAGTCCCCATGGCCGAGGGGTGCTGGGAAGCAAGGCCAGGGCGCCTGCGTCCCCGGGGTGCTCTGGAAGGAGCCCTGAGCACGTTTCCGCTTTGCTAAAATGGCCACGCTCTGATAAGGGCTGTGGTTTCCTCCTCTGAGAAGCAAGGGAGTGGGGGAGGCTGCAGTTTCAGGCAGAGCTGCAGCCCTGCCCCACACTCAGCCTCCCCTGAGATGGATCCTGCTGGCGAGAGCCCCCCAGGGACCCTCCCTGGGGGGGAGAGCCCCGAGGTAGGTGGCTTGGAGCTCAGGGGGGCTGGGGAGAGTGTTTGAGGTGCAGCAGGCAGGGTCGGGGTGCTGTGCCCAGGGGCCCCGGGGGCAGCGCTGGGTGCTGGGGCTGTAAAAGGGGAATGAGAGGAAAGCGACCGAGGCCTGGCCGTGACCCAGAGAGGGGGGAACTGGTACTGAACCATGTAAATGGGCACTGCAGGGTGAGTATGGGGTCAGCTGCCGCTCTGTGCCCCCCCTGAGGGTCCCCTCTGAGCTTGGCTACAGCTTCTCAGCACTTCCCAGCCCCTCTGGGCTCTCTGCTGCCAGCAGCTGCCCCAAAGCCCTGCTCTAGGCCATCCCAACCCGACCAACTCCCTCTGGGTCCCCGTGTCTGTCCCCGTCAGATGGGAGACACAGCCCTGCCCAGTGCTGCTGAGGGCACAATGCCCCGTGCTGGATTCCTGGGATGGTCTGTCCTGGTGGTGTCCCCCACGCAGGGACTTGTCCTCCCTCCCAAGCGCTGTCCCTGCTGCCTCCCCCACTGCTGCAGCTGCTGGGGTGGGCTGATACTGGTGGCTGTATCCAGACCTGGATTTAAGGAACACTACTGGGTTGGAGCTGGGCCTTGGCATGAGGATTAGCAGCAGTAAACACACCCTGGTGGCTCAGCTCAGCTTTAGTTTAACCAGTCCCGTGTGCACATGGGAGCCCAGAGCAGATCCTGCAGCCGCTGTGTCTGGGGCAGAATGGAACAGCAGGGAGCTGCCCCCAAAACCAGCAGGGATTCCTCCCCCTGCCCTCCTGTGCTACCCCACTGCTGGGTGAGGAACAGCTGCTTGTGTCTTGTTGATAAATAACAGCAGCAGAGAAATAAAGTCCTTTTTCTGTCCTCTCTGCACTTGGGACCTTGCAATGGGGTGGAGCTGACTGTGGGGATGCTGAAGATTTGGGATGGGGCCATGCCCCCCCATGCCTTGGCACAGGCAGGACAGTGCCAGCAGCAGCAGAAGGTGCGTGGAACCTGGGCAGAGGCAGGCTGGGACCTCCTGGATGCAAAAGGTCCCCCTTCCACAGGGGGCTACTGAGCCACCAGAGCCCCCAGCAGCCACCAGTGGGTACAAGAAGGGATGTGGAGGCAGATGGGAGAGAAGCAGCTCAAGGGTTAAACTCACTGGGGCTGGAAGGGTTGAATTCAGTCCAGATGGCCAGGGGATTATGCCAGCCCTAGATTTGCCATAAGCAAATGTTAATGTTCAAGCTCAGGGTTGGTTTATTTTTTTCTATTAAGGGTTCCTAAGGTCACTTTGGGGCCTGGGCTGACCCACAGTTAGGATTTGTCCGTCCGTCCGTCCGTCCGTCCATCCATCCATCCATCCATCCATCCATCCCCACCAGCCCTGCATCAGCAGGTGCTGGGACCATGCTCTGCAAACACCCCTCAGCCCAGAAAAGCCCAAACTCATTTTGAAAACTTCTGTTGCATTTTTTGGTGTCACCCCTTGTACTCCCAGAGTCTCAGGTGCCAGGACCAGTAACAGATGGCACAGGGACACTGGTCCCCTTCCTCTGGCGGTGTCACCGCTTGGATTTAATTCTTGTTTGGAAAGTCAGTGCTGTTGCTGGTCATCCTTCAAGTGGGGGATGAGCAGTGCATCCTTGCAGCTTTCAGAGACTTGTAGCAGTGCACCAAACCCTGATGGCTTTTGGCATCTCCTTGCCCAGCCTGGAGCTCCTCACAGTGCTCTGGCCCTCTGCCCTGTCCCTCAGCTGCTTTGCTCTGCAGCCTGTTGCTGCTGGAGTGAGTGGCTCTGGGGGGTGAGGGTGGGTGGTTGGCTTTTAAAGCCTCCTGGGGGTCACCCCAAGCTGCTGTTGCCTCCCTTGCAGCCCTCTCCTCAATTAATGGGTCTTGGGGGTGAAGCCCCCCATGCTGCCCTGCTGGGGTGATGGGGGACATTGTCCCTCGGCCATGGGGTGCCTGTAGGGTGTCACAGCATCCTTTGGGACATCCCACCCTCATATGCTGTGGGTGATGCCACCCCATCCTGGCTGCCCTGCCCTGTCTGGCCACGATTTCCTCCTCAAACCATGCTCTTGATGGGAAACCTCTCTGCTTCTCTTCTCTCCCCAGATGGATCTGTCCCACCGGTTCTCCAAGGAAGAGGTACGAGTGTGGCCCCACTGTGGTCTCCCTTGGTGGCATTGGAGGGGGTGTCAGTGCTGCAGGGGCTTGGGGACATGGCTCAGCTTCTGGAGATGCTCCCCAGGGACAGCCAGTGGTGGGCGGGCAGGGCTGGATGCAGGGGGTGGCAGGGCCTGGCATGGAGCTTGGGGAGCTGTGAGGGAGAAATCCCGCTGATCCTGGGGGATGCATGGAGCATGTCCCTGCTGGCTGTCCCCACATGAGGTGTCAGCACTGTCCCCCCCACAGCTGGCCCTGCTCTACGAGGAGGTTCTCTACACCATCCGGCACCGCCTGGGCAAGCCCGAGCAGCAGCATGTCAGGGATTCCCAGGAGCTCTACTCCTACGTGCAGAAGGTGTGTCCCCTTCCTGACAGGGTCCCCAAAACCTGTCCCCTGACATGTCCATCCTCCCAGCTCCAGGGGATGGATGGTAGGGGTCTGTTATGCCCCAAGCTCGCTCAGCGAGTTTTTAAAGGGGCTTTGATTTACTCTGGTGGTTCACAGGAGACCACAAAATTCTCAGGAGGCTGAATAACAAACGTTTACTTGCAAACTTGAGAATGTTAATGTTGAATAAGGTTGGGCTTTCCATGTGCCAGGGACTTGGACTGGACCGAGGCTCCAGGGCCCAGGATGTGGAAGTGCCCCATCCCACCTATGCAGAACTTGCCCTGACCCCCACCACCCACAATTTCTCTCTGGTGGTTTAGAGCCAATAATCATTCCTCTGGCCCCCTAGAGGGTCACTCAGAGGGAGCTTTTAACAAGCACCACGAAAGATGTAGCAGCAGCAGCATCCAGCTGGAGGGCTGGGAGCATCCTGTGGCTGGGAAATATTAGCCCTGAGAAGTGTTTATCTTAGGCTGGGGTTGGTGGGAAGAAGGCTCTCCCTCAAGAGCTTTCAGCTGGTCCCCAGCCTTCCTGCTGGACTCTGCCACTCTTCTCTCCCCTTGGGCTGCTGCTGGCTCCCAGGGAGCAGAGGGAAGCCCCTGGCTGCTCTCCAGCCCCTGTTAACAAGGCAGCATCCGTCACCAGCCCCAATATCCACACAGGCTTTTGGCATGAACGCGGAGGAGCACAGTGTCATCATGCAGCAGGTCATGGAGCTGGAGGTACAGTGTCCCCAGTATGCAGCTGGGGTGGTGCTGGGGAGCTGCAGTGCCTCTGAGCCCCTGTGATCGGGATTTGGGGTGCCCTGGGGTTGTCACTGCTTGGGTGGGAGGTGATGACAAAGTCCTGCTCCAGCCCCATCCTACCATGCAGGGTATTTGCTTCCTTACAGGGTTGGTGACCCCACACATTAGTAAGTGTTTTTTCATTTTTTCCAGAGCCCCATTTACTGCCTGAAAGCCACTGTGAAGGAAGCCAAGGGAATTTTGGGTAAAGATGTTAGCGGTAAGTGGAGACAGGTGGGTGTCCTGTGGGACGAGGGGCAGCTGCTGCTCCCGAGTGGAATTCCCACATGCCCGCCCTCGCAGGGCTCAGTGACCCATACTGCCTGCTGGGCATCGAGGCCAGGAGCCAGGAACCAGCCCACCCCGACCACAAGAAGAGGATGAAGGCTGTGGTCAAAGACCTCATCCCTGAAGACCAAATCCATCGCACCCAAGTCATAAACCAGACCCTCAGCCCAGTGTGGAACGAGACGTTCATCCTGTAATCCACACCACCCCTTGGCTCTGCTCTCTGGGGGATGCAGGGCATGGCCAGGGCTCTTGGCCGTGGATGGGGTTTCACCCCTCATATGTTACTCGAGTAACAACATCCCCTGGTGCCTTGCAGGGAGTTTAAGGATGTGGAGACAGCCAGCTTCCACCTGGACATGTGGTGAGTGTCAGCATCCCAGTGACCCCAGGACCCCGCCCCCAGGAGGTCCTGCCTCCTGGGATTCAATCTGCAACTTTTTTAAAGGCCCTGAAGCCAGCTGGGAACCCCTTTCCCCATCACTTTCCGTGAAGCAGTGCTCAGTGCAGGATGTGACCTGTGCCAGCAGAGAAAGCCCAGCCTGGCCTTGCCCAGGCAGAGCTGGTCCTAAGCCCTGGTTTAATTTATGGCGAGAAGCCACGTGCTCGCAGATTTGGGTTGGGTTTGGGGGTGGCCTCAATCCTGACACTTCCCTGCTCCTGTACTTTCCTTTCTGCACCGTCATTGCGACTCCCCGCTCTGTGTTTCCATCTCCCGGATTTCCCCCTTTCCTCGCGGCGGGTTTTGCCGCCCACCCTCGCAGGGACTCGGACGTGGTGGAGTCGATGCGGCACAAGCTGGGGGAGCTGACGGACCTCCACGGTCTCAAAAGGTTGGTGCTCGTGTGGCTCCAAGGCTGCTGAGGAAAGAGGGGGTGGAAAATTCTTATTTGCCTGCTGGATTTTAAAAATCGCCCTTGGAAGGAGGGAGGGAGGGCGGCAGGTCTGTGTCACCCTTCTCTACCCCGCACACGGCCGGGCCACAGCTGCAGGACACTTCCCACCCCCTCCGTTGTTTGTGCCTCTCAGGATCTTTAAAGACGCTCGCAAAGACAAAGGGCAGGACGATTTCCTTGGGAACGTGGTCGTTCGCCTGAAGGTGAGCGGCGCGGTGCCTCCCCTCCTCCAAGCGGCTCCCAGGAGCCAGTTAAACCTCCCGGGATCCAGGCAGCATCCCAGCCCTGTGGCAGCACCCGGCACACCCAGGATCCCGTCTCACAGCCACAAACTGATGTCAGATCCCTCACTGTGACCAACACACTCAGTCACTGCACATCCTGTATTTTTAATCCAATACGGAATCTTCCTGCCCCATGAACGCAGTGGGATGAAGATCCCCTGGTCTCTGAATTGAGATCCTTTTCCTGGGGAGGCTGCCCAGGAAAGGCTTCCCCCTGGTCCCTCTGTGCCTGCAGGACCTGCACTGCTGGAATGACCAGTGGTACCAGCTGGAGCCACGGACAGAGACGTATCCCGAGCGGGGACACTGTCACCTGCAGTTCCTGCTGACTCACAAGAAGGTGGGACAGGATGTGGAAGGGGGTCCTTTCCCATTGCCTTGGCAGGATGGGACAGCTGCCTGTCCCTTGGGGCTTGTCTGGGGGTCACAGGTGCCTGCCCGAGGAGCAGAGGTGCCAGCACCGGGTCTGCAGGTGCTGGACCCTCCCCTGAGCTCTGTGCCAGCACCGGGACCCTGCTCCTGGTGCACCCATAGCTCTTGGCTCTTCAGCCCTGCTTTTTGGGTCCTGTGTCCCTGTCCCAGTGTCCCCAGTGTCCAGGCAGGTGATGGTTCTCTCTGCCCTGTCTCTTTCCAGAGGGCCACCACGAGCAGCCGGACACAGCCGAGCTACACCGTCCACCGCCACCTCCTGCAGCAGCTGGTGTCCCACGAGATCCTCCAGCACCAGGTACCACCAATGCTGCTACCAGCACCAGGGGCAGCTCTCCAGCAGCTGGGCTGGGGGAGGGCTTCCTTTGCAGCCCACATCCTAACACGTTGTGTGATAGGAATGAGGGTCAGGATGATGCCTGGCATCCCTCTGGGGCTCCCACTCCTGCAAATACACACCCCCCCCCCCNATACCCCCCCCCCCCCCCATGGTGTCTGTCCTCCTCCTCGCTCATCCTGTCTTGCTCCAGGACACATTCCTCCCCCCTTTCCCTCCTGGCAGGCTGGCAGCACCTCCTGGGACGGGGAGCTGAGCAGCCACGCCAGCACTGTGCTGTACCTGCACGCCACACAGAAGGACCTCTCTGACTTCCACCAGGACATGGCGTGAGTACCCCACACCCAGGGTGCCCCAGTGCTGCGCTTGGGGCCTTCCTGGGACCCTCTGACCACGGCTGGTCTGTCCTGTGAGCTCAGGTGTTGCCCCCAGGACACCTGGATGCCGCCCTTGTGACACCGGCTGTGACTGTGGCTGGCTCTGGGTGCCCCCCAGCCCCCAGGGGCTCATCCCAGCCCTCCCTCCTCCCCAGGCAGTGGCTGGCCTACAGCAAACTCTACCAGAGCCTGGAGTTCAACAGCAGCTGCCTCCTCCACCAGATCACCAGCATCGAGTACCGGTGGGTGCAGGAGCGCCTGAGGNAGTGGCTGGCCTACAGCAAACTCTACCAGAGCCTGGAGTTCAACAGCAGCTGCCTCCTCCACCAGATCACCAGCATCGAGTACCGGTGGGTGCAGGAGCGCCTGAGGCCAGAGCAGGTGAGGGGGCTCCAGCACCACGTGTGGGCAGAGATCAGGGAAAGCTGCCCCAGGCACCCAACCCTGAGCCTCTCCTCCCAGGAGCTCCTGGGGCTGTTTCCGTCCCCATGTTCCAGGAAGGGCAGGAGATTGTGGGGTACAGGGGTGCCAGGGTGTCTGGAGGGCATTTCCCAGTGGTTTGTTCCCCCTCTCTGTGGAGAACCCCTTACACTTTGCATTGACACCCCCCTCCCCCATCCCTGCCATCAGATCAATCACAACCCCCTGCAAAACTTAAGTATGACCCAATTTCTGCTTCTCCCAGCCTGTTTTCCCAGAGCATCCCTGCACCCTGCTGAGACACTGAATTTTCCATGCATAGCAATGAGGTTTAAGCACAAAGCTCAGTTCAGTCCCTCCAGGGAGAAGCTACCAGAGACATCAGGGTTTTTTCCCATCCTTGGAGCAGGCTGGAAAGGAATGGGAGCACCAGCACTGTGGTGCTGTGGTCCTGCCAGCATCTGCCTGTCACTGAGGAGGACAATGCATGTTTCCTTTCCTCTCCCCAGAAAGCAGAGCTGGCCGAGTCCTTCCAGTCCTTGCTGACCTACGGGGTCTCCCTCGTCCGTAGGTTCCGCATCATTTTCCCCCTCTCTGTCCCAAGGTCCACGGAGAGGCTTCAGTCCCTGCTCCGGTGAGTCAGTCACTGGTGCCAGCTGCATGTGGGGTCCTGTGGCTTGGCCACTGTGATGGACAAGACCCTGAGCTTGAGCAAAACTCATTGTGAGCCCTTTCTCCCCCATCGAGGCTGCTGTGACACTTGTCCTGACCCATCCCTCATCCTGGGCTCCCTGTGGGGAATGTTGCTGGGAGGGGAAGGCTGTTTCAGCAGGGTCTCTGAGGGGAGAGGTGCTTGTTTCTGATGGCAGGTGCTGGGTTTCACTCAAGGTTCTCACTTTGCAGGGTTCTCGTCCAGATGTGCAAAACAAAAGCTTTCCATGAGCTGTGCACACCCAGCCCTGACCTCCCCCAGATGGTCTCCACAGCTCTGAAGGTACTGGGGGTCTCACCCACCCCAACCCCTGCAGGGTGGGACCCTGTGGGTCTGCCTTTCCTTCCATCTGCTGCCCAATGCCCACACCTCAGCAAATCCACATGGATCACCATGGCATGGGAAATACTTGCCCCTTCCACCTCCTGGCCCCAGCCTGTGGTTCCCACCACAGGTTCTCCCCTCACCCACAAGACAGGGAGAGTGAAGGGGGTGACAGAGCTGGCTTTGCTCCTCCTGCTTCCCTGCCATCCCACCAGGACTCCTCTCTTGCAGTCAGGCACAACGGAGTGGTTTCACATGCAGAAGCAGCACCTCAAGCCCATGGTGAAGGTCAGTTCCCATCTCTATCCTTCTGACATGATAAAGTCACCTCAGAATGTCTAAGCATCCAAAACAAGCTGTTCTTTCCTTTGCAGAGCATAGAGGAGAATAGCAAAGCCTTGTCCAAGCTGCTCCTGGAGGTGATAGAAGATCTTAAGCAGTGCCAAAAGATCTGGAATAAATTGTTCAGCACGTAGGTTTCAGTGCTTGATCTCACCCCCATCCACCTTCCCTGGGATCAAGAGTGACAGGGCACTTTGATGGCTCACTCCTTGGCCCTTGGGCTCCACAGGTGGGGTCTTTGGTCCCGCCTCTGCCCCTTAGAGCTGTGCTGTCCTCACCCAGGACATGGCCTGGCAGGATTCACTGGGCTGGGGTTGGCAGGCTCCTGACTCTACATTTCTCTCTTGCAGCAACCTGAAGTTGAATATCTTCTCCATTGCCTACCTGGAGCTGGAGAGCCTGGTGAGCAAGCCTGGGCTGCTCTTCCCTCAGGACACTAAGGTCTAAAGCCAGGCCGAGGTTTTTGGCCACCCTTCAGGTGGCAACTGCTTGTTGCAAGCTTAGAAGGGGAGCAAGAGAAACTTCCTGTTTTTCCCTGTGTGCCCATAGAGTGACTATGGGGACTATTTGACCCAACAAATCTGCTGAAATGCCACCCAAAAGGAGGAGGAGTCCCCTGAGCTGACCCTCACTCCAGAAGGAGCCTTCCTGGCCGGACCTCACTGTGTCCCCCCTGCCCTTGCTCCCATCCAGGTCGCAGAGCATGTCCAGGAGCAGCTGCACAAGGTTGACTGCAGCATGTCCAGACCCACGGCCGAGAGCCTCTTTGATCTCTACAGGAAACTGCAGGAGCTCTATCAGATGAAGGACTCTCTCCCAAGCAGGTACCCAACCCCAGGAGAGGAGAGGTGCCAAAGGGAGGGATCGAGCAGTTAACTGAGAGGATCTCCGGGTCCTTCCCACTTACCCACATCACTAATTGCACACCAGGCAGAGCAGGCTGTTGGTTTCTGGTGTCAGTGGGAGCATCACCAGGAGGATTTTGGGCTCATCTCTGGGTGGGGTTGGTGTGAGAGCAGGAGGGGTGATGGTCCCGTGTCACTGCTGTGCGGTTGGAAAAGCCGGTGCCTTCATCCATAGGGATGGACCTCTGGCTCTGAGCAATTTCCACCAGTGGTTCGAGGAAGCATTGCCCCTGTGGCTCCAGAAGGCCTACACCACCACCCTGGAGAGGGCTCAGAGAGCCATCCAGATGGACCAGGTAACGTGGGGAGGAGAAATCTCCCTCCTCCCTTTGGAGACACTGCAGCTGTCCTCCATGCCTTGCTGCTGTGCCTGGCTCATGGCACTGAGACAGGAACATAGGTGCCTCTGGCAGGCCAGGAGCAGACTGGTTCCCCTCCCAAATGCAAAACAAAGTATGTGGTCCCCTGGGCCAGCTGATCCCAGCCACCCTGGCCCCACACAATGTCCCTGCGTCCCTTCCCTCGCTGCTCCCTGGCAGCCCATGTGATCTGAGGACTCTGCATTTGGGCCATGCTGTGAGAATCCCCTCTGCTTCCAACCTCTCTGAAGAGGGGAGGGAAGGCAGCCATGGGGCCACAGGCTGCTCTTCAGTGGGGTCCAGCAACACTGGGTGGGTGTATGGAGGGAAGCAGGGAGCTCATGCTGCTCCATCCATCCATCCCCTCCCCCATCTCCTCCACTCTCCCCAGTGGTTGTGTGATGACATTGGGGCTCTCTGGCCCATCATCTGCTCCTTATATCCCAAAGTGAAGGAGCAGCTCTGCTCTCTGGGATGGCATCTCTCTGTTCAAGCTGTGTTTGCCTTCTCTGCCCCTCAGCTGAAGCCTTACGGGTATCACAAGCACAGCACATCCACTGTTGACCTGTCCACCTGCTACGCCCAGATCGTGACAACCTGGCAGCAGCTCAACTGGCCAGACCCTGAGAAAGCCTTCATGATCATGGTCAATCTCCTGGAGGTTTGTACAGCTGGGCACCAGCACCTGGAGTTTCCTCCTCCTGCTCCTGGGGACATGTCTCCATGAGGGAGCCAGTACCCCCCAGTGATGTGGTTCCCTGAGCCCACGCTGGTCCCTGTGTTGCCTGGTTCAGTCCCATTGGTTTCCTCTCTGTCCTGCAGGACATGTGCAAGATCTCCCTGATGTACTGCAAGCTCATCAAAGAGAGGGCTGAGGCTCTGTCACTGAGTGAGCAGAACGAGGGCGAGGCAGCCAACAAGGTTGGTATTGGAACCTGTCCTGGTTGCTCCAGGAAGGGCAGGATTTGGCCCTGGTTTCTGGACAAAGAGGGAGCTGAGCTGCTGAGAACCCAGCTGACATCCCCAGTCTGGGTTCCACAGAGACAAGTTGGCCGTCAAAAGCCATAATCCTGGAAAATCAGGCAGGAAATGATGTGAGTTGGGGGAGCAGGATGGGGATGGGGACACATGTGAGGATGAAAATGAAAATGGAGATGGTAATGGAGATGGGACTAGGGATGAAGGTGGGGATGGAGATGGGAATAATTATGGAGATTGCACTGGGAATGGGGATGTGGGATGCTCCAGGGGGTGTGGACCCTGAAGCAGACCCACCTCCCCCAGCTCTGCATTGTGGTGAACAACATCGAGCAGCTCCGGCTGCTGATGCTGAAGCTGCCATCACAGCTGGACTGGGCCCAGCTGGAGCAGCGCATGACGGACCTCATCGACCCGCAGCAGATCCAGAATGCTCTGCACAACCAACTCGACAGCACCGTGGCCTGCCTGGACCACGAGGTCCGGGATGTGGTGCAAGCCCTGGCTACCAAGGTGACCACCTGCCACTGATGCCCCCTTGGCCCTCACCTGGCCCAGAGCAGTTTCACCCAAGGTGTTCTGAAGCCCAAAATGCTCCTGGGATGGAGACTGTGCATGGGGAGGCTGGTGCAGAGGGCAAAGTCCAAGTCTCTTCCTGTGTTTCTCCCTGGCAGCTGGAAAAGGGCATTGCCAGACACATCCAGGAGCTCTCATCTTCCAGTGACACCCAGAAGCCTGAGGATGTAAGTATCTGGTCCAGCCCCTCCTGGACCATCTTTTTTGGTCAGCCACGGAGAGTCTTTGTTTGCTTGGTGGGTGCTTGTGTCACCCTCCATCACTGCTCCCTGTGACACAGGACACACCAGTGGTGGGCTCCACTGTATTCATTTGATGCCCATGTCAACATGGACCAGACCAGGCACAGCCTGCCCATGTTCTGTGGGAAGGAGCCTCTCTGGAATCCTCCCTGGCCTGCTGTGCCCTGCTGGATACACTCTCCCTCCCTCCCCAATGCCCCTCTCCTCTCACTGCAGTCCATCATCCCGCTCATGAAGTTCCTGGAGTCAGAGCTGGAGTACCTCAACGAGCATCTGGTCCAGGAGAACTTCAAAAGGTGACCAGGGCACTTGGGATGCACCGTGGCAGAGGCCACCAGCATCACCATCCCTTGAGCAGGAGCATCCCCTCAGCTCCATGGGGATTGGGGCCATCCCATTTCAGGGCTGGCAGGATGAGGCACTTCCTTCTAGGGCTTTGCAAAGCCCTTCAGCTGAAGACCACACCCCCAGCCCAGCCCCTGGATCCTGCTCACAGCCTCCCTCTCCCCTGCAGCCTCCTCACTCTCCTGTGGCACCACACCCTGTCCGTGCTCTCCGCGGCACAGGGGCCGCAGGTGCCCTCAGTCCAGCACTGCCAGAGGCTGTTCTGTGCCCTGAAGGTACCAAGGGGAAGCAGGGGGTCCCTGGCAAGGACAAGGGTTTGGTTGGTGGGTGACAGCATCCTTGTCCCCAGAGCCTGGAGCGGTGCTTCCATGCCGATGGCTGCGGACTGCCGCTGGAGACCCTCCACAGTGCAGCCTTCCAGGTATGGAGATGGGGATGGGGTGTCCCCGTGGGTTCCTTTGGGAGGAAAGGATGCCAGGGAGGACATCCCCAGGATGTGGACCTGTCTGTGTGCTTGACCATCACCTCTCACCCTCCCCACAGATGCTGGAGACTCACCTGGCTCTCTGCTCCACCACCAGCCGCAAACTCATCCAGAAATATTTCAGCAACAGGATCCAACAGCAGGTAGGAGTCCAGATGGTGCTCACAGCCCCCTCTCATATCCCACCCTTGCTCACAGGCCCTGCCTGTGAAAATGTGGAATTTCCTCACTACCCTCTCAGTCCTGGGGCCATTGGGGCAGGTTTTGCCACGGCATTGAGCAGGAGGGGGCTCAATGCATCCCAGAGGATTCCAGCACACCCTGGTATCCCAAAATTCCTGCTGAGCCTCTGCCAGACCCTGTGCATCCCCTCCATGATGGGAATGAAGGACAGCATCCTTATCCTTGTACCCCACTGCCCAGCTGGACACGAGCTCAGAGAAGTACGGGGCTGTGACCATCAAAGCTCTGTACCGGCCTTCGGAGCAGAAACTCCGTGTGGAAGTGCTCAACGCCACCAACCTCATCCCGCTGGACTCCAACGGTGGGTGTGGGTGGGCAGGGGAGCCACACTGCCCCTGGGTCCTGTCCTTGCTCCCTGGTATGCCCCAGTCAGGAGAGATGCTGGCAGCGCTTGGACTCTTGATTTGCTTTTTTATCCAAGGAGGTGGATTTGAGGGAAAAGGGGGGTTGTTGCACTGGTTCTGGGTGGTTCAGTGGGACGTGGCAGGCAGGACAACGCAGGACACAGTGCCCACATCCCACTGTTTGTGGCACAAGCCAGCAGCCAGGGCAGGCGGCTTTTCTTCATCATGCAAAGCAGTCGCAGATAAAAAAATACGCCGGGGTGAGCAGTGACCTTCTCGGGTCCGGCTGTCGTTTGGGGAGCTCTCCAGGAGAGGTCACTCCTCCTGCAGCCACCCCTGGCCGATCGCTATGCGGGCAGGGTTAGGGATGTTCCCGCACCCTCCAGGAACCCGGGCTGGGTGGTGAGGCTGCCCTGATCCCCCCGCAGCCAAGTGTGTCCAACCCCGCAGTGTGTCCAAGCCCCCCCGGTTGGGTTCATCCCGGGGCAGAGGGGCCAGGGGAGGGGGCTGACGTCTGCACCCCACCAGGCTCCAGCGACCCCTTCGTGCAGCTCACCCTGGAGCCCCGGCACGAGTTCCCCGAGGTGGTGGCTCGGACCACCCAGTGCAAGAGGAACGAGCTGCACCCCCTCTTCGACGAAGCCTTCGACTTGTATGTAGGGGCTGACACCCACCGGGGCCCCCCAGTCCCCGCAGCCCCTCAGGCTTCAACAGAGCCTCTGCCATGCGGCTGCAGCTCCAGGAACTGGCCCTGTCCAGGGATTTCACCCCTGCATCCCAGCGGGGTCCCCCCAGTGCCAGGGAGGGTGCGGGGCTGTGCTAGGGCCCCGCGCTTGGAGGGGTTTGGGTCAGTGTGGGGCTGTGGCTTCCCGTGGAGCACGGAAGGTTGTGACCGAGAGACCAGGGGGGTGGGATGTGATGATCCCCTGCCTCCCGTGCCCCTGCAGCTTGATCCCCTCTGAGAAGTGCCGGCAGGAGGGGGCCTGTCTGCTGCTGACCGTGTTTGACTACGATGTGCTGGGGGCCAACGACCTGGAGGGCGAAGCCTTCTTCCCCCTGTGCCACCTGCCCGGGCTCGACACCGAGGGGGACGAGGCTGACATGGGACGGGTGCCCCAGACCCGGCTGCCCCTCACCCACCCCAAGCCCACGGGTAGGTGGTGCCACAGCCGGGTTGAGCCCCTGCAGAGTGGGGAGGGGGCTGTGGGGAGCATCTCCCACCATCACTCCCCTCCTCTCTGGCAGATGAGATCCTGCGGCTGCTGGAGTCCAGGAAAAGGGACAAAGAAGCTCAGGCCTTCGTCAAGCTCCGCAAGCAGCGAGCCAAGCAGTCCAAGGAGACAGAGTGAGGGAGGGGCAGGAAGATGGCCCTGAAAGGAGGGGTCCGGCCAGCGGGACCCCGGAACTTTTGTGGTGTTGGAGCCAGAACCATCTGCAGGGAGTGTGGGGACAGAGGGGTCCCTGTGCCTGCCCCACCGCAGCTCCCAGCACCCAACTCACCCCCACCTTAGGGCAGCAACACTCCCATGAGCCAGGGAGGGTGGGCAGGTGGATTCGAGGGGATTTCTTTGCCTGCCTGGACCAGTAACACTACACAACGGATGTGAAAGTGTGGCTGTCTCTGTCCGTCCCTCTGGAGTTCGTCACTGCCAGTGCCACATCTCCTGGCCATGTCCCCAGCCCTCCTGTCTGCAACACAACTGATTCAGGCTGGGGACAGCCATGGCCAAACCTGCCTTCCTTTTTTTTTGTTTTGTTTTGTTTTTGTTTTTTTGTCTTTTTGCTTTTGTTTTGGTTTAGTTTTTTTTTTTTTTTAATTTTTAAATTTCTTTTCCCTCTCATTTTCTTGTGGATAAGCCTCTTATTTTAAATGAAAAGCCACAAAGCTGATGCGTGGGCTGTGTGCTTTGGGGCAGTGGCCCTGTGCTGGGAACAGCAGCACAGTGGAGTGGGACAAGGCATTTGAGGTCTGATGGGAGCTGCTGAATTTCTCCTTTTTTAAAATGTGTATAGCTCTTGTGTCTGTTTGTTGGTTTTTTTGTTTGGTTTGGTTTGGGTTTTTTTTGTTTTTTGCTTTGGTTTGGTTTGGTTTTTTTATGTTACCACGAATTTTACTAACCTCCTTGAAGCCTGGGATCTTGCTGGATCCTGGGCAACAATACAGATCATCACAGCCCCGGCAGCCAAACCAGGAGGAATTTTGGGCAGCTGACAGCCCAGGCATGGAGTGCAGGTCCCTGGCATCACTCCCAGCCTGTGCCAGGGACCTGGGTCCCTCTGGAAGTGGTGGGAAGCTCTGCAGGGTGCATCCACGTGGGGTGACCCAGTATGACAGTAAAAATGCCTGACAAGGCAGGTGGTTATAACAATTTGTTGGGTTTGTTTGGAGCTTGTTTTCTCAGCAATTAGTACTAATTATACACCTGAAGCTCCCTCTACCCCTACTCTGCACAGGGGTGGCCATGTTTGAGCTGCAGCAAGTCCCTGGGAGCTGCCAGGGAGCAGGGAATTAAAAGCATCCCCCTCCCGGGTGCCTGAGCACCAGCTGCTCCCTCGGTGGGCAGAGCAGCCGCTGGGTCAGCTCAGGTCAAATCCTGGATGCGGGGGTGGGAAAAGAAAAAAGCTCCTTTGCTATCTGTGTGACAGAGCCCACAGCAGGAGGGATTAAGGCACTGCAGGCTCTCAAGGAAGCCATTTGCTTGCTTAGGTTTTAGTGCAGAGAAATAATATTCCAGAGCTGACTCTGGGATGGTGGGGATGCTGTCTTGGGGTGTCATCTCAGCTGGGTCCAGCACCCTGTGCCTGCACCCTGCAGCATCTGGAACTGGCATCTGCTGGCAGCCACCTCACACTTTATTATGAGGTTTACTACACGAGGCTGGAGGTTTGAATATGGTCTCAGCTCATTTTTAGCTGTTTTTTTCAAAACCACTGTGTCCCACCTTGCCCTGGGCTGCCACCAGCCAGGAATGTCCCAGGGAGCAGGTGGCACGGGCTGACCTCTCTTTTGAGGTTGTTTGCATTGTTATTCAAGGTGTTTTAGCTTAATTTTTGCTCAGCTACAGGCAGTTGTGTAGGTCTTCTCCCACCCTAAAAGAAATCCCACCTTTTACAGAGAAAGACTAATAAACCTTAATCAGTCAGAGTACAACTAACCCCATGAAGCAGGAGAACAGCCCAAGCATTAAAAAATAAGGCTTGAAGCACACAAAACCAGCTCCTAGGAAATGCAAGAATGACGAAGAGGAAGAAGTCTCCATCATCTTCCTCCTAATCCTGGTGAAGAACCTGACACAGGTGGATGGCCAGAACACAAGAGGGAAGGGGCTGGCACTTAGATCTACTGATTTTATTGTGTTACCAATAATCTGCAATACAAATGGACCCACTCAGATTATCGTTGTGATTTGACTAACGGGAAGTGGTTGATGCATCTTTGAAGCATTAATTAGCCCAAAACTAACAGGTAATTCTTGGATCCACAGGCCAGGTGTGTTCTTTTGGGTGCCAACACACAAAACACTGTATCCACCGTAGAGGCACAGCTCTCCTCTGCCCAGCCTGGCTCTTCCAGGACATAAATCCATGTCCAGACCAAGAATTTGGGTGAGAAATTTTTGAATTTGCCACTTCCAAAGAGGTCTCTGCCCCACCTTAACCACATTGCATTGATGTTCCCCCTCTTTCACCACACCTCCATCAGTAAAGTGAATTGCAACACCCTGAAAAGGGAGAGGGGCTCAGAGAGAAATGATTGGTTGTGTGAAAATTTGCCACAGACCTGTTGTTTTGAGGGCTCCAAAGCCCAGATTTCTCCACCCTCCCAATGCCCAGAGCAGAGCCCAGGGCTGCACATCCACCCGGGCATGCATGCGCACACACACACACGCATACACCGCTTCAGTTTGTAGTTTTTTTTCTTAGCAAAAAAATAAAAATTTATTGTCTAAAAAAAAAAAAAATCCATCCTGCCCTTGGAAACTGTGACACAGATTGAGTTCTTTCCAGCCCCACATGCAAATTCACTCTGCCAAGAAAAGAGTCTAAACCAGGTTTCCGACAGCCAAAACACATATTTACAGAGTACGAGAGAACGACAGCTGAAATCACAGTTCTATACATGGAATCAACAACACGTTTTACACCACTGATCACCATTCTGCCAACTTCTACACGGACTAGGGGCGCCTCTGCCCAGTGCCCTTCCTCCTGGGGAAAGCAGGGAAGGGACTGGGCAAGAATTGCCACCAGAAATACTGCAGTGTGTATTATTATTATTTTTTTTAAATGTATACTGTATTTATTTTGTTTTAACATTGGAAGCTAGAGAGTGGGGAAGCCCCAGAAATCTCTCCAATGCAGTCACTACTTTGCAGGAATACTTCACCTTTAAAATACTAGGTTTTACATCAGTAACATCTATTTTGCTGTTGGCCATCACTCCAAGGATTATAATAACTCTGGAGGAAAACACTGGTAATATTCCTCCTTCTCAGATAGGGGAGAAGGAGGAAGAGAGGAGATTCGGAGGCTGGTGGAACAGCAAGGGGTGACTGAGTCCATTCAGTGTTATGGGCTTCCTCCCAGGGTAAGGAATTCTCTTCATTGTCTCAGCTGCACAAGCCTTGCCAGTGGCTCAGGTTCAGCTTCAGAGATGTACAAAAGTGTAAAACCCTTCGGCAGGGGATCAGCTGCAGGGACCCCCCCAGGGGTGGAATCTGCTTTAGGAAACGTGCTCCAGCTCCAAGACCTTTCCCGGGTCCCTCCTGTGCCACAGCAGGCACATGGCTACGGCACCTAAGGCCGGAGAGGAGCTCAAAGTGGTCCTGTCAGCCCAAAATGCTAAAGTTCTTCAGCTCCTGGCTCTCACCTACAGCTCTGACCCTGCTTGTTGCTCTGGATCTACCCAGGCCAGTGTTGTCCCAAGCTACGTCCCAAGCTACCTGCTTCTAGGTTGCTTTTCCGTAATAATGTAAAAGTTTATTGACCTTTAGGATGCTGTGGTTTCACAACACAACCACAACTCCCTTTCCCCAGCTCTCAACTCAGAAGTCTCCGACCTGCCCAATTCGTCACCAAGGTCAGCTCTTCTGAAGCTCCCAAATATTTGGGGAGGACAATGTCATTACCCACTAAGGAGTCTGTGTGAGGAGGCAGGACCCAGACATGGTCGGGGCTGTTCCTTGGGCTGCTCCCCAAGGAACCCTGGGGGCCCCACTTTCGTTTTGAAGCCCCCTCAGCTCTGCTGTGTTACTGTGTGTCCTGTAAAGAAGTTTCTGCTTCAGAAGGAAGCCTGACAGTACGTGACAGGGGCTGCACTTATTAGCACCAGGTTTATTTCAGCTCTTTTTACACCATACAAAAGCTGATCACAGACTCTTAAGCCTCAACTGCAGTGCTGTGATTATGGTTTGTCCTTCCTACACGGAGCAGGCAGCAACAACTGCTGGAGTGGGTCAGGAATGCTGCTCCTTCCCCCTGCTCCCACCTCATTTGGTTCGGAAATTGTCTTTAAATGGCCCACCAGAACACTCACAAAATATGCAAAGATGAAGTTCTCTTTTCCATCTGATGCTTAAGAAAATAAATTCACATTTCAATATTCCTCTCCTTTTTTTTAAAGCAGCAAACAAATTGATAGAAACCTAAATTTAGGAAGTGTTTCTTCAAGAACCAGAGAAAAGTGAGAAAGTCTATGTGCTTGTGCAAAGAGAGTGCTGAGAGAGGTTGGGCTGGGGGCAAGGGAAGGGTCTAGTGCTAATTCCTTCAGGCTGCTCTGCCATGAGTGCAGTGTGGCAATGGAAAGTTAAAATTTAAGGGCCACAAACAGGTGAAATTCTGAATTCTTTGGTCCTTCAGTATAAGTTTTAAAACAGAGAAACTGTTTTACTCAAAAGGGCAAAACACATTTTCTCTGATCTGGAATTTTTCCTTGTACCCCAGGGCAACTGGGGGCAAAGCTCTTTCCCCTTAACCCCCCCAAGTCCTGCATCACCCCATGACTGGAAGTCCCACAGACACAGCCCAGGCTGCCCTCAGGGGACAAGTTCCATGTGGAGGGATTCCCTGCTGGAATCACAGAGCTGGTGCTGGACAGATCTGGAAAAAGAGGGTTGGCAAAAGGCAGCATCACCCCTGAGCAGCCCCCAGGGAGGCAGAGGAGCAGAGAAACCCCCACGCTCATAAAAAGTGTTACAAACCATAGCCAAAAATGGGCTGATCAGCTCTGCTGCTTATAAATATTAAAGATCTGATTCAAGAGTTTATTTCCTATGATTTAAGTTAGCTACAAAAAAATTTTTCTGTAAATTTTTTTTTTCTTAATTGGGCTTTTTCCTCCTACTCCCCCCAACTTTTAATTTTTTTTTTATTTTTTATTTTTCCTAAAAAAAAGAGAAATGTTCATGTATTTTAATAAAAGGTCTTTCCTTAAGATCAGACCAAGGCAGATGTGCTGCCCCATGGCACAGACATTCAAAGGCTATAACCAAACAACATAGCCACAATAGTCACTCAACAGTGTCTCTCCATTAAAAAAAATTAAAAAACCTGATGCTAGTTACAATAAAATACACATGGAAAAAAAGCATTTTTACCAAAAAACCCAAAAACAAGTTAATGGGAAAACATAAAAAAGAACTACACAGAGCTGCACTTAAGAGATCATCTGGGAATGCATATTAACCCCTTCCATGGAGAGGAAAGGTGGAATTATGGAAACAAACCTAATTATGTGTTTGTATTAAATATGAAGCTTTCTGAGAGGCTCTGGTAAAAATTCAGTTTTCCTACAATAGTGGGCTGCTGGAGGTTCCAGTGCTTTTCCAGGTCACAGAGGGGCAGCACAGGAGCATCCCTGTGCAAAAAAAAAATGTTTATTCAACTGAGTGGCCTTTTGGTTGAGATCCCAGCAGGTTACTGCAATCCACCTGATATAAAAATCCAAAGGACATGCCGGTAAGGAAAGTCACAGGAAAGCTCAGCTGCTGGGCAGGTCTGAGCTGGTGGCATTTCTTTGTCCTGCTGGACTATTTCTGTCACCACACATCTCCAGCACCAGGGTTTCTGGAGCCAGCAATCCACAAACCACCCTTGAGCTGCTGACACAGGCAACAAAAACGTCCTCAGCCTACCTGGAATTGGTTCATGCACTTCAGCAGTGACTACAAATCAAGTCTCTGTGGCTAAAACAAAACTAATCTGGTCTGAAACAGTAAAAAGTCTCTAAACAGCCACCAGACAAAGGGGTGCCTGGAGAGAACTAACCTCTGCATCCAGATTTCCATCATAAAGGGCTTTGGTTCACCCAAGGGCATTACTTCTAAGGCTGCTCAGACCTGGAACATGTTGGCTGCATCAGCAGTGAACACTGGTCACTGAATTTTGGGGCTTGGCTTGCTCTAGGTCCAATATAACTTTTTTTTCCCTCTTTTCTTCTTTTCATACAAATATACAAAGAGTGTAAAAAATTTAAAAAGTGAACTTTGCTGATTAAATGACAGACAAAGTTCCTGCACATTCAGAGATGGGCAGTGTGAGGCCCTCCAGGCAGGAGCCTGGCAGAGCTCCCATCAGGGAGGACGGCTTTAACCAAGCTGGGTCAGTGAAAGAGCAGGGGGACCGAAGGCATGAGCAAGTCATTTCAAACCACCTCGATCCTCCCCATGATCTCAACTCTTCCTCTGGAAAGCACGTAGAAGCCCCTCTTGCCCACTCTAAGTCCTTCTGGAAATAGTCAAAAATTTGTTATCACCTAAATAGAAAAGAGGAGAAACACAGACTCTTTGCAAATGGCCCTTTGATCTGTATTAAAAACAGCTCTCAAAGTTCATCAAGAGTTAGAATTAGTGGGGCATGGGTGAGGGGCAGTTTAGATACGGGATGTAAAATATTAAAAAGTGCTCTGCAACTAATTTTCTGTTTTCATGTGTGCATGTGCGTGTGTGTGCACGTCCCTACACGTGCACAGCCACACCCATCCACACACATATATACATATATATATACACATACATATATATGTACGTATGTATAAAGTTAAAAAGTTCTATAGGATATGATCAGAAGGAGTGTCCTCGGAAGGTCACGACTGCAGAGAGTGGGGCCTGTTGGGGTGGCAGATGGGGCACTCGCCCTCCTCAGCGCACGTCTCGCACAGCACCGCGTGTTGGCACGGTAACACCACCCGGTTCTCCTCCTGACACTTAAGGCATTTCACTGACTGCATCTGAAATACCGCCTGCAAGAGAGGGGGACAGGGCACAGTGTCAGAGTCACACACAGGCTAAGGGCTTGCGGAAAGGCAGGGAGGACTTGCAGCTGTCTACCCTGTTTATCTCCTGATGCAAAAGTAAAGCAGCACAGTGTGATGCCTTTCAGGACCTTTAGGATCCACAGAGCAGCTTTGATTGATTTAAGCTCTGTACTTTAAGCACAAAGAAGATGGAGTTATCTTCCTGTGTGCCAGCTAGAGCTCACTTAGATTAGATCTATGTGGAAGTGCTCTGATAGGCTTCTGATTTCTGAGTCTAATAAAGAAAAGGGAAAAAGCTGTGACCTGTAGGAGCAGAGAGGGCAGAGCCCTGCCCTGCCAGGCCCTGGCACTCACCTTGTCCACTTTCTCCAGGTTTGCCCGCAGCTGTTTCTGCAGGGTGTAGAGCGACGAGAGTGAGAGCGTCTCCAGGTCAGAGAAGGAGCGTAGGAACTGCGGGTCCTGGCCGGTGTGGATCCTCTCCAGCTCCTCCTGCAGTTTCTTCACTTGCAGCTCCAAGGCTTCCCTCTGCTCCCGGGCCAGTTCACATTCCATGTTAGCTGTGTTGGCGCGATCATTTGCTTCCTCTGCCTCCTTTTTCCAAGCATCACAAGCCTGCAAGTTCCAACAAAGAGAAAAAAAGAAGCAGTCTGAAAACTTAGTCTGTCTCCAAAGAGAAACCCAGGCAAAACTATCAATTTCCATACACTCCTCACACTAGTTCTGACCAATCCGGCCTGCTCCCAAATTCTGAAACATGTCTGGAGCCTTACTTCAAGGCACTGTTCATTCCACATATCCCATCTGCTTGGGCTGTGGTTCTACTCATCTGGCTCACAGCATTCAGGGGATGAACTTTGCATACTGACAAATTATTATGGATCAAAGGTCTGAGAGACTGTCAAACACTTCAGAGCATCTGTTGTGACACGTGGCCTTGCACTTCCAGAACCTGAACACACCAGGCCAAGTGATTTGGTGATTTCCAAGAGAGGAAAGAATGCTGAGAACCTGTAAAACCTACAGCTCTGTCCATCACCTCCATGTCCAGAAAGAGCCTGTTGAAAGGCTGACACCCTCTACTCCTTTACACTTCCTAATCCTAGGATTTGCCCAAGTACCTGCTTGGCTTGTTTCCAAGACTCTTCCCACTGCTTTATTGTGCCGTTGGCTTCATCCAGTTCTTGTCGTAGCCGTGCCATCTCCGCAGCACCTGGACCTGACAGAAATGCAGGTGAGGTACTGGGCGAAAAACTCCCCGAAGCAAAGTGTTCCCATATGCTGCTGTTCATCCCATTTAAACCTGTTTCACAGGGAAATAGAGAGGGTTATGTCACAGGTGCTGGTAATTTCCCCATTTCCTCCCTAACCCTGTGAAACCCAGGATTCAAAAACGCATAAATAGGATAAAAAGTTCATCTTAAGAATCAGTTTCATCCCCATGCACCCGGAGTCCATCATAGAGGGATTTTATAGGGAAATTTCACAGCATTAGGCCTCATCTTGAGTCATGCAGGGAGGAACCATGACACTGAGTAGAGGCAACTCTTGAATCAGGCTGTTTTTAGAAGCATCACTTCTACAGCAGAGCTGACTGTCAGCCTGAATACCCCTTCTTTCAGGAGAACCCCTGACCTGCTTCTACCTCCCCACTTTTCAGTGCAGCACAGCCACCAGAGTTGGTTCACAGAGCCCAGGTGGTGCTTCCTCCCACCCTACACCCTAAGAACCTTCTGCTTTTGTCTCCTCAGTGTGGGGCTTAGAAAAGGTGCCTCACTTCCAAACAGTGACACAAAAATGATCCAAGTCATTACTGTTCACATACACAAGGAACAGAACTGGAAAATCCTGTTTATAAACAAGTAGAGACAATAGTATCTGTATCTGCTTCATCCTCTGTAGAGTTCTAGCACTGAGCTAGGGAGCAGTATCAAAGAAAACTACTTAGCCACTTCCCTATTTTAGCTTGTTCAAATAAACTCTCTTTTCAGGAAGAAATTCAAGGCTTAGGAGACAAAGGAGTAGAATATCAGTTGTAGACAAAAACTGGCTATTTTTCCAGAGTCCAAAGTTCATACTCTTTCAGTAACTTTCACTTAAAATAGGTACCCACACTTTGCATTCAGGGGAAAACTAGTAGGAAAAGGTAATATTGAGACAGAGTGTGGACTCTTACCCACACAGTTTGCTCCAGTTTGATGTGGGAGTCATTTTCATGCAGTGGTGCTCACCACTGGCTAAGAATATTCATAAATTGAGCTGCAATTGATAATTCTGATCTCTTACCAGCTAAACTGTGCCTCCAAGTGAACCCTGGAATCAACAGCCTCTCACTGAGGTCTATCCCAGCCCCACTGACTTCCCAGCCAAGACACAAATAGTTACAAAATTGTCTTCACCAAGGGCTTAGGCACATGAACTCATTCAGCAGAGCAGCAAGGGATCTTTGCTGGCTCAGGCCACTTACCACAGATCCATTTCAGCTGCTCTACAGGGTGCTCAGT
Organism: Leptocoma aspasia; assembly: GCA_013399835.1. Classification (NCBI taxonomy): domain Eukaryota; kingdom Metazoa; phylum Chordata; class Aves; order Passeriformes; family Nectariniidae; genus Leptocoma; species Leptocoma aspasia. Next base: position 709,043 of record VXAX01003465.1, read on the forward strand.
TGAAAGCAAGAAGTTTTAATGGAATCCCAACTCACATTTCGTTTTTTAAACCTCAGTTTTCTTGAATGGGAATCCAGCATTAAGCAGGATGCTGGCAAGCCACAAATTTTGCCACAGTGCTGACCAAGCTGATCTTGTAATTTGTTTTAACTCCCTCTTTCCATCTGCTGTTCTCATTTCACATTGGAAGTATCAAGCCCCTTTGGGCAGGAAAGCCTTCTCTGCACATTTTGCACCTAGCAGAGTGGAAACCAGCCCAGAACTAGGTATTTTTAACTCAATTTCAATACAAATAAGTGATAACTACACACTTGACATGTTATGTGCATTCACTAAGTTAAATGGAACAGATGATTGCCAACTGCTAAGAAACTATTTAAATATCTTCTAAAAACCCCTGCAAAGGATTTGTTGTGTTTATGGAAAAATATCTTTTATAAATAAATTATTTAAATGCATTTGTGAATTTCCTGCAATTTTTGACTTTTTATTTGTATAAATACATAGTCAAGATAAACATAACTCATTTCTTCTGAAACAACAATTTTCCTTTCCTTACAAAAATTAGGTTGAGGCTGGCTGTTTAAGAGCAAAGATGGCCTCTGATGTCTTTTATTACAGTAATTGTAAAAGCTGTTAAAGCCAAACAAGCAGCAATGGCAAGCATGGAAGCATGGGTTTGGGCTGTGCAAACAAGGGATGCAGTTACATAGACAAGCGCATGCAGAAATAGCTTACACAGGCATGTAGTAATTTTATTAGGTGAAGCTGAATATTCAAGATTAAAGTGTACTTCACATTTTAAGAGGCATTTATGTCTAGAATCAATAGAGAGAATTAATATTTACTGTTACAAACAGAAATGAGCTGAACTGGTGTCCCTGTAGCCTGGAGGCCAAACAGTTTTATTTCTCAAGGTAATCCTATGTCTTGATAATAAAACAGATTTGTCTGCTAAATTCCCTGTTCTTCCTTGTTGGAATCCAGGGCACAGGCCTGCTCTAGAGCTCCCAGAAGCCAACCTGACCCATAAGCAGTCCCAAGGGCAAACTGCAATTCCTACCTAAACTAAGCCAAGATGAAGACCCAGCTCTGAGTTTTATATGAAATCTCAGCAAAGCACCGCTGGCTGGAAAAGGCAGAGCTCTTTTCCCTGAAAGGTATCATCAGAGCAAGGCAATTAACCTATCTGCCCCTTTTTCCCAGGCTAGAAACAAGAGAAGTAGAGGGAATTGCTCCCTTGTTCGTGAGGTATTAGCTGACTTTTTGTAAAACAGCCTTGAGTCCCATTGCTGTTCTCGTGGGAAGAAGAGATACATGGCAGCAGTGAAACAACACATTGAAATTAAAGCCAACTGAAAAGAAAATACTTACATGGCACAGACAGGCATGTACATGGGACACACACACTGTGCATTTACCTAATGATCCATGAGAAGCTGATGTCCCCAGGAACGTGTTTTCAGACTGGCTTAAGTGTCCCTGGGGCTGATGGAGGAAATGCGATGAGAGGCTGACCGGTGGAGAAGGAGAGGCGGAGTGAAAGGAGGCAGAGCTTCCAAGGGACCCGGGGATATTTACAGGAGCAGAACTTTGCAGCAAACTCCCACCTGGACAAAGAACACACGGAGAGGATGGCTATGTATGACCATGAGGTGTGGGCACAGACAGGAGTTCAGAGCAGGAGGTGTCAGGTTCCCTCTCTCCTCCCTGAGCCCCTCGGGATTCCCTCCACTTCTCCTGAGGTTTCATTCCCCTCTCAGCCTTCAAGAGGAGCACGGAAGCTGCCATCCCATGGCTCACATAGGTTAAGACCCTCCACAATTCAATGGATTACTCTTTCAGTGGCCAAAAGAACAAAAGGTTTTCTGAGCAGAGCTCGGTCCCTGTCAGTCTAGAGAAGATGAATTTGGTATCTTGTGAAATACTTTGTCACGAAAAATTCACTTCTAAAACACTTGCCTCTGCCTTTATACTTCCAAACAACCTGTAGTGAGAAGACCACTATGATCTCAAAAAACTAAATCACTAAAAAACAGTGACTAGCTGTAGTTACACATACCTGAGTGCCTGGATCTATCAGTAATAAAAAACCCCAAATAAACAAAAGCCTAACCACAAAAGACATCAACTTCCCTTACACCAGAGGTTGTTCTGCCTTCCACTCACAGATTTAGGGAGATCTCAACCCTGCTCTCTCCTCATCTATGTCCCTCCTTAGAAGGTCTCCAGGTAATATCCAGGCCTGATGTGAAGAGAGGGAGAAGGGGAAGATCCCTAAGGCACTCCAGGTGGGGAGCAGCAGTAGCAGGACTGGCAGCAGACAGGGACAGTAAACCTCCAACAAGTCTAATCTTTGGCAGGGAAGTGGAAGTTATATTCTTTCCACAGGTCCTATCCTACCTCAATACAGCTCCAGGCAGTGCAGTTCCCTTGGAAACCTTCAGACAACCAGTTAGCTCCTGTTCAAACAGCTGCTTTACACAGCAAGGGTAGCCAGAAACTACAACCACTTCCAAAAAAGTTACGAGACATTTCTTTGTTCCCTGGACAGCCATCAGAGACAGGTAGAAGAGGCCTTAGCCTACCTCCATGTATCAAAATGAGACAGACATTACAGGAACCAAATCAGCAGACCATGATGACACTCTGACAGATGGATGGCATTACCAGGTCAGTGAGTTTCCTGTTACAACTAGGGAGAGTTTTCTGCTTAAGATGAAAATTGTTATAATTTGGCCTGATTTGAAATGCATCAGATGCCTTCTGGAGTCCCCTTACACACTCAAAAAAAAAGAAAAAAGAAAAAAGAAAAAAAAAAAGGAAGGAAAAAAAAGGAAAAAAAAATCAGGCAAGTCCCATTCAGTCTCAAGAAACGTCTCCAAGACACCTGGGTCCAATGGCAACAGCTCAGCTCTGCTAGTCAGTAAGGGCAAGCTCTCGCTTCAAAGATGCTCAGGGGTTGCCAGAGTTTGTTGCAACTGCTGTTTTAACCAGTGTAATTTTGGGACTGGTTTCACAGCTTGGTTGGGCTGGCTCCACTGAGGTGACTGGGCAACACTGCTTGGCAGAAGATAAAGAAAGCTCTGTTGCTTTCATGTACCTATCATGATGCCACTCGTGTGGGGCACTGTGCTGCTGTCAAATGTCTTCTCCAGGGCAGCCACTCCGAATTCATTCAGGTCCAGGTCATCCAAGGCAGACTCTGCCAGACACAGAGGTACCAATTATGTTATAAAGGACCAACAACTTCAAGAGATAGGATGGCCCAAAGAGCCTACATGCAGAGGAGCCTGTGCTCGCTACCTCTCAGGGCCCTACTCTCCATCCTGTTCTCAGATGGTTTGGCAGAAGTGTCATGGGCAGCTTTTCAGTTCAGGTTCTTTAACCTGATCTGTTTCTTTTTGTCTTAAAGTATTCCAAAATGGTATATGAAAACAAAAATCTGATTAATTAACAGCATATCCCATGAATCTTCCCCAAACTGCTCTTTTAAGTCTGCCCCTTACATACAGGAACACTGACTTATGGAATGTCTGGGTCTGGTTTACGCTTTGTCCCTGCTTTCCTGAAAAGCCACTTGGAAAAGAAATACCAGGAGAAGGGAACACTTGAAAAACAACTCTGAGGTTCACATACTGAGTAAAATAAAGCTTATTAATGCCTGAAACTGTTATATCTATTTGAATATGCCTCCTCACTAATGATGATCAATATAATTCCATCCCACACATGCCCACTCATTTCTATTATTATTTTTAACAAATTAGTGAGATCACCTCAGAAATGTTACATTTAATTAAAAAAAGGAAAAAAAAGAAAAAAAAAGGAAGAAGAAAAACAGGTGACCAAAAAGCCTGTGCCTATCTAACAGTGACTCCACTCTCTGGATTCTCCTGTTTTCCTTTCTCTTACAGCCTCTGTCCTACACTCTACAAAGTCCTTACAATCTACCTGGTGGTAGCTCTGGCTATAGAATTGTCATTTAGAACTGAAGGGTTGTAACTGTGGAAAATGCCCCTGTGATTTCCTGCCTAGTCCAAGACCTCTTTGTCACTTTGACAAAGCTAAAACTAAGGCCCTTTTACACCATGTGACATTCTGAGTGAATGGCTCAGAGGCCTTCGGTTGGTCCCGTGGGTGAATTTCATCCAAAATGACCTGCAGGAAACATCAGATGTGTCACAGTCACAGAACAAGCTTCAGGAATCTGCCAGCACTGACAGACACGGAAAACTGGAGGTCACTGGAACACCCAGGTTATTCCAAGTCTCATACCTGGCAATCCATGGCTGAGGAAGCCCTATTTTTGTAAGTGAAAAAGGCCAAGTTACCTATGACAGACTCAACGGTGTCACTGGTTGGATAGAAGGGAAGGGCATTGGCATTCATGCCCGGAATGCTGCTGGTGCCGGCGGGACTCGGGGGGGTTGCAGCCAGACTGGAAGTGATACTAGAGGAGATGCTGGACGTCAGTGGGCTCCCCACTGGGAGAATGCCCAGGATGTCCTGAAACAAGAGTGTGAAAAGCGAAAGAGGTAGGAAATAAAACATCTTTATAGAACAACCCCTTCAGAAACGTGCAGGAACAAGCCAAATGCCAGCAGCAAATGTGTTTCCTGCCTGGTTCCAACCTGACAGATGGCTACTGCTACCACTGGGCTGGGGGTGGGGAGAGATTAACAGATTTTCTTTAATTTCTGTTGACTGTTCTCCATTCCACGTCACCCCCACCCCCAGTATTCTAAACATCTTTCAGACTACCCCAGAATTAACTCCTGTGACCCACAGGTTGCATGCAATCACAGCCATGGGCCACACAACCACTCACTCAGACTTAGTTCAGCACACGACTTAGAACCTGATATTAAATTCCCTTTGCCAAATCCTTGAACTTAGATGACTCCAGAGATCCATTCCATCTCAATTTTCTGTAATTTGAAGACTCTCTTGTGCACAGTCCAGCCCTATGAATCTACCCTGAATTCACTCAGGTCTAACTACTCACAAATAACACCTCCAGCAAATCATCCCATCATCATAAAGTGATCCCTCCAGCTGAGCATCCCTAATGGTGTCTGGACTGTTATTTACTCCCTGCAGAGCTGTCTGGATCCACAGATTTCTCTGTGGTGCTGGCAGCCCTCAGCTGGGTTCAGAGCCCTGCCAGCAATTCCGTACCTGTTTGGGCTGTAACAAAGGTTGCTCCTGGCTCCTGTGTTCCAGGGAGTGGGACTTCATTTTTGCTTGCTGCAGTAAAGAAACAAAACAAAAGATAAGCAGAGGGATTATTTAGCAAAATTAAAAATGGCTGGCTGCTGGCTTTGGAGAGGCCATGGGAAACACAGTCCACTCCTCTCTCGGGCTGCTGAAGGCACTGGAGAATCTGGGGAGAGGAAAAGCACAGCAAACTGAGAACATTCCAAATAATTTGTTTTCTGTATACCAAGACATCACCCCTAGAGTTATGCAGAGATGTGTCACAGTGACATTTGCCTTTAATGCTGCTTTAAGACCCCTGTTAGCACAAAGCACATCCTAAGAACCAAGATCAAAACCAAATCATTTTGCCTTGCTATAACTAACTCATCAGTCCTACTAGCATCTAACACTCAGAAAGGGCCAGAAATGGTGGGAGGCACACTGCATTGTTAAATTATGCAAATATTTTCCAGTTTAGGGGAAAATAAAAGTATGTATATTATGTTTTCCCTCAAACTTTTCCAGCTCCCAGCCAGGACTGCAAAGTAAAACGCAGTGATAACTAACCAATTTTCAAAGCAACGTCATCAAACTAACTTTACAAAAAATCCTCCCCTCATCCACTGACATAAGAGCTCAAAGGTAGAAAACATAAGTGAGGCCAAGGCTGTCTGGAATTGCAACCCTGCATGAATGCCAATACACATTTAGAATCCCACTATTCAGGCTAAAAATTCAGCTTAAGTCCTTCCAGCATTATATCTTTAATGGATATCAACCCTCTTGCCTTGCAACATCAGTCAGTTCTGCTGGGATTCAGCTGGGAAGCGGCCTCAGGAGCCTGTCAGTAACAGTCTGTCTGCAGGCCTTGCTCCCTTCCTCCCGTGCTGTGACATGGCACAGGGTGATCAATCCCACCCTCTGGGCACAGAGAGGCAGCAAAAAAGTGCTGGGAGTCAGCCCTGCTTGTTTACTCATTCTCCAACCCCCCCAGTGGGAAACACAGACATATTCCAGCCATAAAGCAAGCTTTTATCCCAAATCCAGGCAGGCACCATCTCTGCAGGAAACTGAGGCATAATGTGCAACAGCAACACATGAGGCACCACCCTGAGCTGAAGTGATACCCCTTGACTTCTTGGCCTGAAGAGTCTCATGACAAAGATAAATGAATGCTGGAGAGGGGTGATGTAACCAAACAGGCAAAAGAGCAGTGGAAGAATTCCTCCCTTGGTTTTACTTCATTACATCATTTTCTCTGCTCAGCTCTATGCCCATGGGCAGATGGAGAGGTCAAAGCCTGGCAGACAGGCAGTTGGGAGATGGACACAAAGATCCTTCTGCAGTGGGGACTATTCTCTCACACTTCCCTGAACATGTTCACAACACAGGAGCCCAGGATGGGCTCGCTCTCCTTTGTGTGCGAGAGCTGCGCTCTGAGTGCCTCTGTGTGTGTCTGATAACGCTGCTGCTGCATTTTATTTTATAT